>JBAMJV010000997.1:0-116415 GCA_037951105.1 Echinarachnius parma | reverse complement strand
TGTATAATAATGATTACTCTTGCATTAGTCATGGTAGTATTTTATAGCTGTATATTTTGTAATTTGAATATATTTATACAGCATGACATGGTCAGTATATACACTGTTAAACTGTATATAATAAAGTACAGTTTTAAACAGGCGGGGTAAACTTTCTGGGCATAAATCTAAGCGACTGCAATAAATTAATTTTAATGCTTCCAGCAAGATACAATTATAAAAGCAAACAATTTTATATGGCTCCAGCTTTGCAGAGGAAAATAAGGACAATTTAGATCGAGCTAAGAAAGCGCGGCTGGTTAAGGGGTTGAAGCACAAATCAGGGGGTCACTGGTTCGTATCTCGTTTCATCTGCTGGTGTATTCAGTTTATTAATGTTCTAGTTTAAGTTTCAGTTCATGAGGCTAAAAGGTTAGCTCTGGCGATTAATTATAACATGCGTTATAAAGATAAGGGAGTTAGTTACTTCTTTATCATTACCGAATATAGGACAACATGCAGAAACGGTTAAACCGGACAAGCCAGAAAAGATCGGCGGTTGATAAATGCATTGTCTAAATGTGTTGTCCAGGTAATAAAGGTTCATTACATCTTAAGCCCGGCGCAGACACAGCCGACTCGACCCGATCCGACTGGTTTCAATCAGGCTAGAGTTGGGCCCGGTCGGTCGGAGCAGATTTATCGTGTTGAATCGGCCCCAACTGGCATTCGACTGTCTCTCGACTGGCAAAATGTGTGTCGCGAGGCACTGAAAACTGAGCCGATCGAAATGACAACCAGTCGAGTCGGCTCAGTCTGCGCCGGGCATTAATGTGTTGGGGATTATCCCTGCCGATGAGGCGTTCTCTGGCTGCTATTAAACAAGAGGCGTGCTCCGGGTATCCAGGCAATCAATTCGCTAACGAGTGCGACCGGTCAGTTGACACGATTATGGCGCCAAACGCCACTTGCAGCCGCGGTGATCAAATTATTTCAAGACACAAATATTGAGTGATCGATCTGTTTCGTATTAAATCGATTCCAACTAGACACGCGATGCCAACCATTTTAATTATCGAATCAGTTAGATAGACATGAAAGATGCACGAATTTGATCACTAACCTAATTAAACATTGGACTATTTTTTATCATGACACCATATGGGGTGATGAAGAGATGGATTAAGACAAACAAAAAACAATTATGCTGGTAAGAATTGCGCAATCGAACGATATAAATGTGGCGAAAATAATTATGTTTTGATAAGAAAACGCGTATAATTATGTTTCATTATTTACACTTTTAATGTATCATAATTCACATTATACCGGTGTCGTTGCTTTGTCCTTTGTTATGATTTGATAATGAATACATAATTATGATTTATTTTATTTTATTTGGGTGTGATGTAATATTTATTATCTAGGATTCGGCAAAATTGGATTATAATTATGGGCATGTGAAATACCTATTGTGGCGTGTGTATAGGCATGTTGGGTTTTGGTTATTATTGTACAAAATCATGTACAATATGTCCATAATTATAAATAACCATTTCGTCGTGTAGGCTAATTTGATTAGATCAAAGTAAGTTGACGGTATAGTCTTAGGAATCGCAATTATATCTAATCACTCTTCCCTTCCGATGTGATTCCCATTTCTCACTTAATGCCATTATCTCCGGCGCAGTGGTGCCGCTATTCATATCCGCCACGCCAGTGAAACCTTCACCAATCTCTACGAGCTTGACAAGAAGACCTTAATCCCAACTGGCGTTATATCCCGTTTTGAACTTTGTAGAAAATGCCTTTCTCTTCCCGACTTTTTTACAAATGCCTAACAAGGAAATATAATAAAAACGGAATGCTCCTAATTTCGTTTTTATTGCATAATTTGTCCTAAAAGGTGGATTTATATATAGATATTAAATAGCTTGTACTCGTTCTTTTACCTATAATAATTGTTAACTCAATTTTATGGAAGTGGACTCTTAGCGCCTCTTGAAATTCAGCTCTTCATATTAGCTGATAATTTACAGAATGCTTCTAATACTTGTTGAACATCCTCTATTTAATCAGCCTCAGTTGACTGATAAAACCCGTCTCATCTACTCAGCTTCACATTGCTTTATCTCAATCTGGACTCTTTTAATCCATTCCTTGCCATGATGTTTCATGTATTATGTCAATGGGGAAAGGCAATATACTGGTAATCTATTCATTGTCGTTTAATCTAATTATAATTATAATCAGCATACCGTGAAAAATATAACTGATGATCTGTGAGAATTAAGTATAATTAATTACATTATTTATCTACACACCATAGAGAACATTTAGAGAAAAAACAAAACAAAAACAATGTTCTAGCAGAGGCATATATATAGGACTATGCCAAGATCGGGGGGCATGTAGAGTCAACTACACACATGGGGCCTTATACCACTTACAAGCTGACAAGAAAACACATTTTATCATTATTTGCTAGCCCTGCATGTTTTGCTCTAACCTATCGGCTAGAAGAAATTAATTATAATTATATAGAAGAGATATTTATCATCCATTCGTGTACACATGTGTAGGCTTTTATTAAATTAATCGTTAATGAATTAATGATCGACTACAATATCTTATTCAAATTATACCTTGTCATAACGTATTCTCTATCTGCTTTCCTATCATGTACCGTATTTTGTTTTATTTGTGCATTTTTGATAAATACAACAATTCATTTTCTTGATCTCTTTCTCACCTCATTTGCTCATAATTATCTTATTATTCCATTTTCTATTGGATTTTAAAATTTAAAGTTAGCAATTTACGCCGAAAATCATAATGCTTCTAGTTCTTCGGCGGGGGTATTATAATGTTGTTGTCGGATATTATCAATTCATTCCGTTTTAGCCTGACAAAATAAAGAGGGATTCTAATTGAGTATTTAAGGGTAATAGTCTAAATATGGTTTAACATTGAAAACAAACTAAATAGTTGCTCGAATATAAGGCAGTTGTTCCCCACATTCCGGGAATCTCAAAATCCTCGGGGGGAAGCTGGGGCAGCAACCCCCTAGCCCACGCCTCGGATACCTTCTTAATGAAAACTCAATTAAGAAACACTGCTGTATAAAAAACAACGAAAAAAAGTTCCAAAAGCGTATTCAAGGTTTTCACTCTCTCTTGGAAAAGGTAATTTATTGTATAAGCCTGCTCGGTAATAATAGATGATGGCTTACCAGCTAGCTATTTCAGACATACCCTAAACGTTTACAAGTTATAACGTGTTATATATCTTCATGATTATACATGTAAATTCATGTAATGTATTGTTCAATTGAACGTTTTGTTAAAATATAAGTTTCATGGTAACGCATAACCTGTCTATTCTGTCAAATTAAATAATTAATATTAAAGGGGTAGTTTAGTTTTGGTAGAGAGGGCGCTGCACATCACAATTTTGTTGTGAGGTAATGAAAAACTGAGTGTCGAATTTGAGAGAACATGCAATTTTAATGGCAGAATAAACTTTATTTGGTCAAAATCGACCCAGAAACGGCTGAAATATCAATAAATATATCTGATCTTATAATTATTTGGGGCCCAAATAATTAGATGATTTTTTCAAAAAATTTAAAAAATGCTTGCACTTTTTCAAAAATTTTCAAAAGATTTAAAAAAATAGTTGTTGATGATCTCTCTATTTAATCATTATTTCAATAAAACATCACATACATAATTTTGTATGAAAAATGGTTGAAACCAATGCCTTTTAAGAAAGCGCCCTCTTGAATTTTAATGGCTCTTTTTGAATGATAACGGGCTTTTTACTTAGTCGTTTGTAATTTTGTATACATTTCGAGCATAGTGGAGTTATAACCATTAGTTTATAGTGTTACTGTCCAGGTTTGGTTACTAAAGTTCAGCCTTACCAAAACTAAACTACCCCTTTAATTAATGGATACGTATGCATTAGTTTATATTATGGTGTTCTCTGGTGTCCTGGACTCAAGTATTATGATGCGCTAAAATAAAGGTTCATAGTTATTTGCCGAAGGCTGTTCCTACATGTAAAAGATTAGTTCTAAAAAGCATAGATAGTTGACCTTTTATTATTAAACTGGTCCATTTATTTTCCCTCGTGTTATAAATTTATATTATAATTTTCATTATGAAAAATCTGGATTAACTATGCGTAAGCGAGGTCATTGAAAATGTGTATTAATTGATAGTCTGTTGACGCTTTAATTTATAATTTATCAATTAAGCATAAATTAGATATAATCCGAATTCTACGTCAACACTTTGTTAGCACTGTGTGTGTCATAAATATAAAGACAAATCAAAATAATGATTTGATCTGTTTAATATTTCTGCATAATTTGTTTGTTGATTTCATGCTGTTAACACCGACTTGTTTTGATCTGAAGCACTCAGTTTTGTTCCTTGATGTTGCATAATTATAGTTAAACCGATGAACGAAAGTGGCAGTTGCTGTCAGAGTCTTGGACAGGTACTGCAGTTTGTGTCAGCCATAGGCATGTAAGCGGGATGGGCCTATTCACCGTGTTCAGTTATACCACTGATTAACAACAAAACTGACATCGACAACGACTTGTTTTTATTTTAAAAACACCCAGCTTCGCAGCTTGCTGTTGCATAAATTACAAGTTGTACTGATGATTGAAAGTGTCAGTTACTATCTCGGCTTCGCTAGCCCGTTTAAGCCACATGTACATGAGTAATTTTCAGAATATCTAGATGAATCCAAAACGACTCTTATTATTGTGATTGCGCACATCATTATGATGCCATACATGTACTATGATGCGAAATCATTATATTTCAATATTTGGTTGGTTGGTTGGTTGGTTGGTTGTTGCTAGCTCTTTTGCATGTTGATGTTTTAATATATTTGTTTACAGACACGTACAATCAATTGTGATTGGGGCGGAAGGGGCTTAGGAGCAGTGGTGTGGCGTGTTTGGACTGGACAGTTGGGACACAAACATTTTGGGGGCATTCCCTGCCTCCCGTAGCTACGCCACATGGATGGGGATGGGGGTAACCGGAGTTACTCCGAGTAACTTCAGGTATACACGTATACATGAGATGTATCAAATGCATCCAATGCATCGCCATTCGCCACAGGCATGAGCAAGTTCAGTAATTTGTTTTTCAATTTGGAAGTATTAATAGGGGGGGGGGGGGGGGGCGCATGCCGGTTCTACCATGCAGGTACGCCACTGCCGGTGAGGGTAATGCCCGTGATACGTCGGGCGGGGGTCTATGGCCGAATGTGTGTTGTACCATGCATAATCAAACCGTCCTCGGAGAGTTCCCAGTAGGAAATTACTTGGATGCGATAGCAGAAAACATCGTCATTGAAAGTCAAATTATGGCGAATTCTGTCAATAATGTACCTGGTAAACTTTCTTTTTCGTGAGAAAACGAAAAAAAAACTAAAAACAACATATCAGTCAATCTTTCTCTCTCAAATTTCCTTAGGCAAGCATGCAAGAAATGATACTGGATACAAAATGTGATAATATATTTTTTATGATTGAGGATTTTTTCTTCGTACAGAAATACCTGAACAGGAATTAATGGGAAATGTAACTTTCTTTTATCGTATACAGTTGTAGCATTGCCCAGGGACATAATTTAATATAAATGATGATGTATTGCATAACTCAGGGATCTTTATCCGTACATAAACAACGGAAAGGGCTATCGGTATTATTTGTTGTTTGCTTACTTTTCATTATTTTGTTCTCATAAAGTTCACAGGCCAGCATTTTGTAAATTAAAGCTAAAAATACATATTAAAATGTTTTCCATGATCGATGTTTATTACTGTCTTGAGGGAAACATGGGTAACATGTGAAAAAATACATGTTTATTGGCGAATCTCTGTTCGTATCTACGTATAAACAAACCAAAATACCGGAAATTATATTTTCTCTCCTTTTTGTCGAGGAGGGGAGATTACTGCTAGGTTTACACCATGTCCCCGGCGGCCACGGCAGCCCCGTTTCAGGCCACCGTGGACAAAACGGGATGGACGTGAGACAACGCGGGGGGACGGAAAGGGCAAACGTGACAGGCCGCGATTGCCGTGGATGGCGGGCCAGATTTTTAAACTGTCAACAAAATTGCCACGGCAGTCACGGTGCTGATGAGAAGCCTAGCAGGCCAAAGTAAAACGGGGTGAACACAACAAAACGTGACAGTACGTAATAGGCCGTAACAAAACTTGGAGGCTGTTCGTAGTAGGACGGGAAAGGACCGTGAGATGTCGGGGAATGTCTTCCCGTCCTACTACGGACAGCCTCCAAGTTTTGTTACGGCCTGTCACGTTTTGTTGTGTTCACCCCGTTTAACTACGGCCTGCTAGGTTGCCGTGGCAAATTTGTTGACAGTTTAAAAATATGGCCCGGCATACACGGCAGTCACGTTTGCCCATTCCGTCCCCCCGCGTTGTCTCACGTCCATCCCGTTTTGTCCACGGTGGCCTGAAACGGGGCTGCCGTGGCCGCCGGGGACATGGTGTAAACCTAGCATAAGGGATCCAAATTGCGTCCGGCGGTCCGTCTGTCCGTCCGTGACGCTTACACAAATTTGAATAACTTTCTAACCGTGCATCTGTTTGTAACCAAACTTGATTGGTAGATACCCTATACCGGCCTCCATGATATGCTGGGGTCAAAGGTCACATAAATAGGTCAAAGGTCAAATGAGGGTCAATGTGAAGTTTTGGTTAAAGTTAAAGTCTTTCCCGTACCAATGTTGGCACATAAGGCGGCGCCTATCTCCGTTTCAATAGCCCTAGGCCACACGTCTACTAAATGTAGCGAAATTTACAGAAGGGGGCTAGTCCTCTGGTAACTCGTGTGATTAACTTTCCCTTCTCCATTCTATAAATGCCGAGTGTCTGGCTAGAAGGCAGAAGGTACCATTTTTAAAGTCTTTGGTATGACCCGGTCTGGGTTCGAACCCGGGACCTCCCGTGCATGAGGCGGACACTCTAACAGCTAAGCCACCATGCTCGGTACGTGAAGTTTTGGGGTAAGAGTCTATTAGGGTCGATTACTTTCCAACCCTGCATCTGATTGTAACCAAACTTGATTGGTAGATGCCCTATACCGGCCTCCATGATATGCTGGGGTCAAAGGTCACATAAGTAGGTCAAAGGTCAAATGAGGGTCAATGTGAAGTTTTGGGGGTAAGAGTCTATTATGGTCGATAACTTTCCAACCCTGCATCTGTTTGTAACCAAACTTGATTGGTAGATGCCCTATACCGGCCTCCATGATATGCTGGGGTCAAAGGTCAAATGAGGTCCAATGTTGCATGATTGCGCGCAAATGGGCTTGTGTTGTTCCCACATTCCTCAGAGACCAGATGCAGTATGAAGGTACAAGTTAGGATGTCCTCCAAAACAGAGAAATCTCTATTCGTTCAGGTGTATACAAAGCGTTGATTGGAAATCAGATTTTCTCATTTTGTATACTCTCTTCATTTGCATGGTAAACATGAAGTAAAATAATACTTGATACAAAATAGTGAGTTTCCATAGTTTGCTATTTTTTATGAATCTTTGCTCGTAAAAAAATTAAACAAAACGAGCGATCGAAAAAATGCATTTTCCTTCTAAAATTGCCCAGGCCAGCACGAAAAATGAATAATGCGCTACAAATTGTGATACATGTATTTCAACAATAATTAAAGAATCAAGTTTTTAGTTCGTACGGATGTAAACAAAAAAAAATGATGATTTCTCTCGTTCTGTTGTTCATACAATCCCCAGGTCCGGCATGTCGACAATTAGAATGGCTGGCATGATAACACAATGATGAATGATGGGTTCCATAAGATAAGACAAGATAAGAACACGCAGCTCAGAAGGCTGTGCAATGAATGGCGCTCTAAAAATAGCCGTTATTATTTCCCATTCTTGTAGGGATGAGCGCGGTGTTCATTATACATGACTGTATAGATGCAGTCATTTTAGTTTTATTTATTCTCACTGAAATAGCTTAGTGGCATACAGTACAAAGGCTTACTTAAAATAACATGTTGACAGTGAGTACGATGCAGTATTATATCCCATTATGATTACCAAATCAGCATCAATTCTCAAATAATTCTCTTTTGTGTTTTCATTACTGAATCGACTGTTAGTAGTAATTGTCTGCGCTTAAATCTAATCTGTAAGCATGTAATGGCAAACATACATGTATTTGAGCGAAATGAAAATAAATAAAATAAAAATGAGCGCGTGGTTCGGATCCTTATGCGTATTCTATGCCGCTGGCATACTCTTTTTAAAAAGACATCTTCATACATTCATAATTTTTGCAAAAACGTTATCTTGTATACCATGACTATTCTAAGACATTAACAAGTACATACATAACGTTTACATCTAATCACTACAATAATGACATTTCATTATTATTCTGAAATTAACAGTTTTATCCCTTGTTTCTCTCCAACAATGTTACTAAGTACCATTGATGATGTTAATGTTAACAATCAATTTGGACAAAAATAGATACATTCAAATTCAAAACAAGTGAAAAACAAAAAAGAAATGCATGGGATATATATTCGCACGCTACTATAGTAGAAGAATCATTAAAGACTGTATATTGAGATCTCGTGTGTGATACGGTTAACTCATTGCCTGCGGGAACCCGGTGCTCTGTATATAAACACATTGGCAATAAACTCATCAAGGAGCAAACGACTTTCTTACGAGAGGGGAGTCAAACTAAGTGTTGATCAATGTGTGAAACATGGACTTCGTACGGCTTGCTCGCCTATAATATTCTCTAATGAATAAAGTGTCCAAACTAATCAAGGCTTTACAGCTCGTTTCAGCTCGTTTACTATCGTGTAAAAAGACATTAAAGGGGAGGAAATGGCCTGGCACTCCCGAGAGGAATGGGACCCCGTTGCCATGGTTACTGAAGTGTGACGTCACGACCCCCTTCCTCCGTGCCCCCGTATCAAAGCCAAGAGGCGC
Source organism: Echinarachnius parma (assembly GCA_037951105.1). Taxonomy (NCBI): domain Eukaryota; kingdom Metazoa; phylum Echinodermata; class Echinoidea; order Clypeasteroida; family Echinarachniidae; genus Echinarachnius; species Echinarachnius parma. The sequence goes on along the minus strand of JBAMJV010000997.1, from coordinate 107,412 downwards.
GAAAATACATCTCATCACGCTCATAATTGGTTGCAGTATGTCCTCGCCTCAGAGAATGACCACGAGATGTGTTGTTTATAAAACAAAATTATACTTCTATAAATTGTGCAACTTACTTTCCCCTCCGGCACTTTGACCATACAGCATTTTTGATTTTAAGTCCGTATTAACATACTCAATCAATTCATTTACAATTTTTCTAAGTGCTCTTATATACTCTATTCATATTCATACAAAGGTTTGAACAATGATTACATTGGTGATGCTGACAGCAATAGTGTGTTTTTGTTTTAATATCTCGTGATATAACAACTTATATCAATATCCGTTTCACGTTTTAGTTATAAAAAGAATCGATAAGATTAACATTGTAGCATTGATGTGAGGTGATGTGATAAAATGTCTTTGCTGTGTTTATAATATATCATGATATAAATAGTATGTGTTCCATGTCTTAGTCAAGTTTTTGAAGACATGATAACATGAAAGCGATTGTTTTAATGGTGTGACATTTATGATATCTCGATGTTGTTATAAATTATTGACAAACGTCAAGCTGTAAGGTGAATAGTTTCGACGGTGATATTTGATGATGTGATCAGACAAAGTGGACTCTGAAAACAAAATGTTTGTTTTTTTGACAGACAACAGTTGTCTGTAAAACAAATTAGAATAGTAATAATCGCAAATTTTGGCCTTGAATCTTTAATTGATTTATTTTAGTTTTGGGAAATAATTCGCTCATTATCCTCACAATATTAATGTCTAAAATGTAGTAAAATTAATGCTTCAGCGGAACTTTCGATGTCTTAACAAGTTGACAATGAGTTACCGGTATATTCATGCAATGAATAGCCTACTTGCTATGGACTAATTCAATACCAATATGTAATTAATTTTTTAAGATATGTTTGATGAATCGAAGAGACGAAAAGGTGCAACTGAAGTTGTATTGATTTAATATTTGTATATATTGTGATGTTTTAATTTATTAATAGCGAGATGTTGTAAATGTTTGATTATTTTTTGTCATTTGATGACGCTATCGCGAAAAGGTGTCATCTGCGAAAAGCTGCCTAATCGCACGCGACAGCCTTGACTACTTAATCGATTTCTATTTTCTCCTAATTCCAATTCTGTAAATTTAGCCCAAGGTATTGAATAATTACTGCTACATATAGCACTAGCTGTGACGCAAGTGATTTGTATAAGAACATTCCAAATAAGATAAGTTGAATAATGTATCTCTCAAGTGAACGTTCTTGAATGTATATACTTCAGCCAAATACGGGAACGGCATTTTTTGTTTTAAATCATTTAATAATTCATCTCTAGCTTGAGTGTTCAGGCTCGAAAGTATGAGAGTAAAAGTTTTGTCATAGAGTAATACATTAGTTTCGGCTAAGGTCCAAGCGAATTTAGAAACGGAAATTGGATTTAAAATCCAATTATTGAATGTCTATTATTGCTTATTTAAATGAATTATATTTCTTCTTTACAACTAGGGTTGACATTTATATTGAATATAGTAATGTTAGTTGCTGTATTCCGCGTTAGAGAGCGAGTATTTTATTTCCGTGTTTAAAAAAAAAGAAGAAAAAGAAAGAGGCAAAAACAAAAAAACAATCAACAAGCGGAAACCATATAGGAAGAAGCGAGGTCAAGGTAAAACTGATAGATGTCCATAATTATGCAGTAATTGGACCATGAAGGACATTATAACAAGTCGGTTTTTATTTACGTCAACGAATAACTTCAAGTGATTGCAAATTAATTGCGAAATTAAAATACGTAATGATCAATCTCATTTCGAGCTAAACAAATAGAAATCAGTTTTATGCTATACTGCTTTATAATATTGTGCCCTGTCATGCGTCTAGTGTTTCTTTTAAATTCCATTTAGAACATTTAGATATTGGTAGAGACAGCAAGCAAAATAATGAGACTTTATAGAAGAATACAACATAACTATGAAATCAAATATAAGGTGTGGGCTGATTATCAAGATCATCAAATAGATAACGAACCTGGAGTCAGAATGTCAGAATCTGAAATTTGAAGAAAATAAGATATTTGATCAGACCCCTCTTCCATGTCTTCATACCAAACTAGCTTAGTCCCATTCTAAATTCAGTTTAGATGATAGGGCTAAGTCAGTATGCAGCATGAAGAGATCATTTAGTTGTCACAGAAACCCATAGTTAGTGACAAATGCACATTTGTGCTGCTTATATACACTATAAGCCATCATCAGCTAAAACAATCTTAGAATTGAACTAAGTCTAGTCTGGTCCTTACATTTTTTTCTTCTTTTGCTCAGCAGATTTGCTTAACATTTTAAAATTCCATAATAACGAAGAATAGCCAAATATTGATATCGAATCTGCTTTTAAAAGTTCGTTGACTCTCCACTTCCTGTCTTGCAAATGCGGAAAAATAGTCCCATATTAATAACACGATCATTAAAGGGATAGTTGAGTTTTGGTGTAGAGAGTACAGTTTTGGTTAAACTGAATATTAGTAACCAAAACCTGCACCATTACATTACGAACTAATAGTTATAACTCCACCATGCTCGAAAGGTATTGCAAAGTACAAACAACTAAGTAAAAAGCCTGTTTTCATTCAAAAAGAGCTGTTAAAACTCAAGAGGGTCCCACAATAGTTACAAATTGTTATATTTATGGATATTTCAGCCGTCTATGAACCGATTTTAATCAAATAAAGTTTATTCTGTATACAATTAAAATTGTATGCTATTTCAATTTTGACACTCAGTTTTTCATTACCACACACAAAAAAAGTTTCGTGCAGCGCCCTCTATACCAAAACTCAACTTTCCCTTTAAATCCAACAAGACAATTAATCTCTTGCACTTCAGACCATTATCATCCTTGCACATGGTACTACGCAGTATACATGTAACATTTAGAAATACGGAATTATAAAATATAATTATTTGAATAGTTAGTTTTCGTAGTCGTTATACAAATGGCGAACCATATTCTAGCTGACACACACACATGCATAATTATAATGCTTTACTGGGGTTAGCTTTCATTATAATGAGTGTTACCCCTTCGTTATACACCAAGTGCCAAAATAACGTTAACCGTTTTATGTGTTTGTTTTTTTTTTATCAAAAAGAGCTTTGTAAGTTACAATTAATTGTAAATCAGAAAATGTGTGCGTTTCAACCCATCAGATTTGCGCATTTAGAACACATGATCTTACTTACAATCGATTGTATCTCCTTCTGCAACGGGGCCCAAGTCAGAAAACATAAACATCAGATCGACGGCATCGAAAATTCTCTGTGTCCCTGTATTTTCCTGTGTTTTGACTTAGATGGCGACATTTGTATCAAGACACGGGGGAACATCCAGTAGTAGATACTTTTTGCTCATAGTTACAAGCATACATACACCCACAAACACACACGCACGCACACACATGCACACACGCACGCACACACACACACACATGGCCAACTCTTCAGTTTGTAAAACTACCACATATTTTCAAAAAGTTAAAGTGATCAATCAACTTCATAAGATTTTTCCAAAAGTATTATTTGAGGCTTCAATATTCGATATATCATTGTAATATTCTTCTGAAATCATGTGTAACTTTCATTGAAAGAGAACACCGTTTACCTAGTGAAAAAATGAAAATTGATGTCAGATTTGATCCCCTACTGCCCATAAATCGACTACAATCAACAAGCGATCTGGAACGCTTTTTGTGTTCAATCATAAATAGTATCCATAATAAGGGAGACTTTTGACAAATACTGTACACACATTTCTTCTTTTGTTACCACCAGCAAAACAAGGAACAAGAGAAATGTGAAAGCTCCAAATGATTTTGGTTGAATTTTACCAAGTTAATGGATCACTTTAAAAACCTGCATCAAATCCAATCAAGGTGAACAAGGAAAATAAACAAGATTTGACAATGTGGATTACGGTATTTAGGGGTATATTTACAATGTACAGATTTCTTGGATGCGTTTGCCTTATGACAAATATAGCCATGGTACAGACAGTCATACATTTCAAAATAAAAAATATATTATTTACAGAAATAAACACTGGCACAAATCACTTCATCTTTGTACATTGAATCAATGGCCTTATCTGTTGAGGTTAAAGGATAAGTTTCCCCAAGAACAATCTACTTCTGATCATGTTCTCTATACATAAAAACACAGTGTTTATGCCAAACATATCTAACATCTATTTTACCCTGTAAGCAAGGGAGGTAATATATGTAATGAATGGTATTATCCCATACTACAGGCGACTTTGAATGTTGCTCCTCCCTTGCTCACAAGGCCAATGTTCAAAATATTGGCATAAAATAAGTGTTTTTTTTCTATAGAGAACATAATAAAAAGTAAATTGAAGGTGAGGGAACTTCTCCTTTAAAGGGAGTGTCCGCCTTTTGCAAGCAAAATTTCAAAAGTTGCGAGATTATTGTCTTATATGAAAGAAAATGTCATTTAACTGCTTGCCTGAACAAAATTAGAGCTTGAAATCTCCTTTTCGTGGAGTTAAAGACCTAAACAAAAAAATAATATGCATTAGGAGTCTTCACCCGTGCAAAATTGTGCACACAATAACTGCAGGTGCAACCAAAGGCATTTATAAGCGAATACCGTACTAAACAAAATAACTAAGACTCGCTACTACATGTAATTGTTTATTCTTCATTTTTTGACCTTTTTCGTGGCATACCTTAAAAAATGTCGGGTTCACAATACCTTTACCAGAATACGTACAATATTGTTGTAATACTATGCTAAATCAGTTAAACGCACTTATTGGCCGATATATAGTTCGATAAAGGGATGATTTCTACACATTCGTTTTTCATTCCTAGAATCCAAATTACAGGGTTGTTTGATCTGAAATTTTGTGTGTATGTTACATTAATCTTTATCCGTCTAATGGAAACTGTTCAGACGATTTGTAAAAGGCGGACACTCACTTTAAATACATGTACTAACCACATGTTTTTTTTCTAAGAGTGAGAGGCAAATCAAAGAAAATGAAACAAATTAAGCACTACACAAAGGCTTAAATCCTTTCTACATATTGTACATTTGTTTGACTTTTTTTAACGAAATAAGTTCTTATTAAATGCAAATCTCAATTGATATAAAAAATTGATATAGTATATCAACTGATGAAACTTTCCATAGAAACTTAGAATTGCATATGAAAAAAAAAAAAAATGTATATATATGTATCTACACACATTGTATACCGTTAATTTTGGTTGTGGTAGTGAGAGATGAACTAACAAATGCAAATACATAATACATAAAATCACGTATTGAATTTTGCAATAAGATATTGACAAATACTGACAATTAAATAATTAAGAAGAAACACATACATGTATGGATAGACAAGATGAAAATAGGTAAATAATCTTTGCATTTCTACATATTTACACTAATTACTAATCTATCTTCACTAATGAATGTAAATGGAACATTATGTACATATTTTCATTATTCTCCATATCAATTTGCATTTGAATTTCCTTGATAAAGAATAGTGGCTTTATTACATTTGCATTTCTTTTTCATTTTTTTTTTTTTGTGGTCAAATTGTAGAAAAATAAAGAATAAATTTTATCAAACATTGATTGATACATAAATAACTTAATTTCCCGAATTTCATGAAAAACTTAACTATGATCATCAATTCAGCTAATCAACATGATTTCTTGTATTACAGTACCAACACTTTTCTCAACATGGAGCTATAAATTTTGTTTAAATCATACATAATTCATTTCTAGCTAACTGTTAATATTTGTTCCAATGACTAAAGTGTTTTATTCCAAAAATTAAAATACATGTATTTGCTTTTTTATTTTTCTTTATAAAAAATAATAATTACATTTTTTAACACTTCTATTGATTGTCATTATTACATTATACAGTTTTGGGATACTCTTTCCAAATAATAAAAACAGAACCAAAAAAATGTATTTTTACATGGTTTACTAATTATCAAAAATTATATTTAAAAACAAAGAGCTTACAAGCAATCTCTATAATACAAAAACAATATGAAGATATTGATTAATAACCATATCTGTAGTCTTACATTTGCAAAGTGTGAGTGTACCGTACAGAGGAACAAACTTACATGTAGGTTCAAGCCCAACATGTCATGCACAGTTCTACTACATGATCTGTCATGACTTTACATTTCAAGTTCTACTATACTAGTGGCCTAAAATATAATTTAGTGGACCCTAACCAAAGAAAACTGTAGCGAGTGTGCTAAATTTGATTGCCCCCATCAGGAATTTAAAATATGGCAATTTTGTCACCTTTATCTAGATATAATAGTATAACTTTGTCTGTTTCTCTGAGTACCATACTGAGCTACATTGTATGCTTTCAATTGTAAAAGTGAAAGAATAAAATTAAAGACAAATCACCAACTTCATATTAAAAAGTTACAACAAAATATGCATTATCTACAGATATCGCATACAAATAATTATAATAATACCTTCCATATTTAAGGTACATAATAAAAAAAAAACCTTGATTAACTTTATATTAAAAAAATGTAAGAAATGGGCATAAAAAATCATTATTGTCCCATTTGCCATACGCCTCTTAACTGCTTGCCAAATAAAAATCCATGATTGAATCTAATAAGAATACTACACATTTCATACATACATAAGGAAATTTAATCAGTTGATTGCCGAGAACCGCTTCCAACTTATCAATGAAATAAATATCTCAAAATATTCTACAATGTACTTTATTCTATGCTTCAAGATCAGAGTAATCAGAGTATCAACAAACTTCTTGCTCAAAGGCAAGGTATCCTACTTTTTTATGGCACTTGATAATTTTTATTTTTTCCCCCATTTTAACAAACATGTAAAAGACTGCTAAATGTACAGTGACATAATTTGGAAGCTAAGCGTATCTGTCGGGTTGTTTTCCATGTTCACTGTCAGAATTGAGAAGGCAGCCACAATTCTCAATCCAGCATGCCTTTCTTGCTTGTGATTGTCGTAACATGCTGTGCCGCGATTTCACAATGTCATCACACTCACTGGCTGTGGACTTGCCAATGAGTGAAATATAGAATGCATTAAAACGGCAACACTTGTAATCAGCTATACAGAAAGACATGCATCACTAGTCAATGTGAGTGTGAGTGTCGGAGCCTCGCAAAAACAAAAAGTTCCATAATTATACAAAATTACAGATCCTTTGCCCGATTCCAAACTTCTGATGACATAGTATTTTACATCAAGATCTAATATCAGTCGTTGTTGTATGATATAACTTCCCTTTTAGGTCCTGTTCAAATACTTACACAAAAGTACATGTTGGAGTAACTATCTTTTGTTCTCCCGTTCAAGCAATGATGAGGCATAAATGCTGTTGTGATGCTCCATTCACTCTACGGTCAATTCAAACTTCTATCGTACAATCTCGCTCTTTTAGATCCTGTTTGAATGTTGGTGTAACTATCCTTTTTTCTCCTTTTCAGCGTTGAGGCATAAATGTTGTTTGGGAAGCTCCATTCAATCTACCGTCAGTTCAAACTCCAGTCGTAATCTCCCTCTTTTAGATCATGTTTGAATACTTACAAAAGTACATGTTGGAGTAATTTTCTTTTGTTCTCCTTTTCAAGCAATGTTGAGGCATAAATGCTGTTGCGATGCTCCATTCACTCTACCGTCAGTTCAAACATCTCAATGTCATCAAACTCTGCACTCATCTTCATTGTCCAGTTATCCTCCTCTTTCTGCAACATCAACAAATTGAAAATAGGAGAATATGTTGAGAAAACTTCAAAATCATTCATTGACTCTTACACTGTAATAAAGAAATGTCAAATTATACTAAATATGAAGAACATTGCTTCCCATCATAGGCATCTGTTTATAAGAAATAGTACAAGAAGTATGTTGAATTATAGGATACTTGATTACTGATCAACTATGAAAGGTTAACCATTTGTTAATTTAAATGCACACCACTTATCTCTGGTATGGAGAGTTAAAAAGAAACGATCAAATAAGACCAGCTTGCACAAATTGTATAGTAGTGTACCCAGTAATGTCAAGATGATGGACAAGAAGTCATAAGATTATTATTAGGGCATAACCGATGTGGGATTTCACTGCCGATCCGATGTTTTACTAAATGATATATAACCGTGTACAAAGGTTATTCCAAATCAAATTTACGTTTTTAAGTTTCCTAAGGATATATTGGTTTGACAACCAACACTAATTATACAGTATAAAACATCAATTGTTTTGTAAACATTATGGTTGTCACCAGGAAAAACACAATTTAATATAAAAAAACAAAACCATATATCTACTCCACATGTTATTTTGTAATGTACCTTTTTCTGTGTTTTCTTCTTTTTGACTGCCTTCTTCGGAGGCCCCTGCTCCTCGTCCTTAGGAACCAACCCTGTGAGGTTGACATCTAGCCGTCTCTTGTGACCACCATGAGACGAGGACATCTGTGACTTGCTCCTCTTGCTCCCGCCGTACGACAACTGCAACATTGTCTCCATGGATGACTGTAAGGAAGAGGAGAAGGAGGAAGGAGGGGCGCGCTCTGGGGATGGGGACAGCCTGAGGACGAGATCTAGGGATGGGGATGGGGAGGAGGGTGGTGATCCTTGTTCCCGGTGCCTGGTAGGAGATGGGGAGGCAGCCCTGCTGTCGATGGCAGGAGATTGGAGCATTGGTGACTCAGGCAGGACAGGAGAGAACGGAAGCTCCTTGGGCGGCGACAGCAGCCCCTCGAAGCCAAAGCAGGAGTCTGCCTCTGACTTGGAGTCAGCGATGTTTGAGAGCGGGGTGGAGCTGTCCGAGCCGTTGGGGAGGGTAAACATCATCATGTTCTCCGGGGATTTCAGCATGGATTCGGCATCAGCAGGAATCGGAGGCTGGCCCACAGAGTCTGTGCTGCAGTTTTTCCTCTTGCTGTGTTTGTTGTGTTTCCTGCCCTGTTGTGTCTTGGGATGGTGCTGCTCCTGTTGTTGAGAGGTCAGACTGGAGTCGTTGACATCCTGGGCGGAGGCTTTCCTGCTCTGGCGAAGCACTGCTTTCCTCTGCAGATTTCCTGATTACAATAAAAAGAAAGGCGAATTGGCAAGCATTAGTTTCCCATATTATAAATAACAATACCAACAATCTTAGATCCATGAATCCTAAATAAAGCACATGAAGAATAAGTGTATCAAATGTATACAACCAAAATACTTTTATCTCCTAAAATTTAGTATTTTCAAATACCAGAAGTATCTCTAGATATAATCTACTTATAAATGAGAAAAAATTAGAAATAAGTGACATTGTTTACAGTATTCCTTTAGTTTTACTGCTTATACTACTTTAAGAAAGACACTCAACAAAAAATTCCTGACATTCTGACAGATACATATTTTTTTATAAGATGCTATCAAGTTCCTGTTCAAATAATGTAGATATTAAGTCAACAAATCATAAACAGCGGAATTTACAGAAAAGTTTGATTTTTATATAAACAGTAGACGTGTTACCTTGGGCATTGCTTGCGTTTCTCCTGTTTCGAGTCTGTGTGGTAGGTGAGAGAATGGCCCTGGGGTTGTCTGCTCTGTTAGGCTGAGTCTGACAGTCCATGTCGCTGCCTGCCGATGTGGTGTCAAATTCACTTGTCTCAAAGTCTGCATCATAACCATCACCTCCCTACATAGAAATAAAAGTATACATTTGTTACATCAAAGTATACATTGTTTCATTAAGTGATACTTGTTATAATTTCCTAATGTATATGTGTTTGAAAAGCATGAGAGTAGTATAAAGCCTAGCTTCCAATCCTGGTGGTGAGGATCTGCGTCAAGGCAACAAATGACAACAAATATAATAGTTTCACAGAGTTATGATCTGTTAGACTGTCTGACAGTCCATCCCTGTTGTTGCATGCCAATGTGGCATCAACGTGGTCAAACTCACTTGTCTCAAAGTTTGCATCATAACCATCACCCCTACATGTAAAGAAAACTAGAACATGAACATTTTATGTCAAACTTTTACAGAACACCCTTGTTACAGTGATCCATTAACTTAGTCAAATTCAGCCAAGATCAATTGCAGCATTCACACTTCTCTTGTTGTTTGGCTTATTTATGGAAACAGAATATCTCCCTAATTATGGTGATATTCAAGATTGAATTGAAAAGCGGCTTTTCAATTGTAGTGAAAAGTATCCAAATTCAAACATGTCAATCATTCATAATATCTGTATTTGAATACTTTGTGCAAACAATCAGGGATAAAATCTGAAATAAATTTCCACTTTTTCCACTACGTCTACGTAAAGTGATCTTTCTTTCTATGAAAATATATATCATTCAGAAGAGTCTACAATGTTATCTCAAATATCACTTTTGGAAAATAAGTTTATGGCTCACCTTAATAGTTGTTACGAGATTCCTTGATTTAAAAAAGTCTTATCTTCTAAATTACTGCTAATTCTCTAAGTCTCTATGATCAGTGGTCTTTATGAACAGGTGGTATTTTTTTACTCATGAGATCAGTGAAGAAGATTATATTTCCTCATTTTTTCAGGAAGAATAGTACATTTACTTCTCATTTTCTATGCCAGCTTATTTAGAAATAAAAAAACCAATGGCTCAGGCCACTTCGCTAGCGGAGGCATACAAATGTTTACTCACATGTTGTCTCTTGACATTTTCTTTTTGGTCCTGCTGCTCGACTTCTGTGTCTGTGCTTGATTTCTGTTGATATGAAAATATACAATATACTAAAAACATTAGGATATAATGTAAACTATTCATGCAAACAATGCCTTTTTACAACCATGTTTTACAAAGTGGAATAAGAAATGAAAGTCTTTGCCACATACATGTATGGTTCCCACTTCCAACTTCCCCCCTACAAGATTTTTGTCTGTTTGTGTAGATTACTTCTGAGGAATGGGTGGTTCTTCCTGCCCTGAAATATTAAACTTACATTTTTTTAAAGAAAAGAAAAATACAAATCGTAAATATGGTTAGAGTAGAGTTTCTGCATAAACGTATATCATGGTATATTCCTGTTCGTCAGACATGTGACAATAAAAACTTGTGACATACATATATTTTGAATACTGTTTTTATCTATAATAACTTATATAGAATAAAAAGAACGACTTAATTACAAAAATGTAGCTCACCACAAGTCTTTTTCTGGCGAGTCTATCTGTGATACTGTTCAGCTGATCCTGTGAGTCCATATCTTCTGATGACATATCTACATAAGAATGGATAAACAAGGCATTGATCACATACATGTACATTATATAGTGTTGTCACTGTTGTGCAGAGCAAAACCTCTCCTGCTTGCTGTGAACACTATCCAGCTCACTTATACAAAGTTCTGGTATATTTTTCCTGGCTGATTCCTCCCTCCATTTAATGCAAATGCAAACTAAAACTTTTGTTTATGCGATCAAAGTCATACAATTTGATACTCTGTTCAAGATTATGAAAATGGTCAGTAGCGAGGCTTCCTAAAAGTAAAACCAACGGTAAAGTGTTAGAATGGGAATCGGATATCGCGCAATAGTAAACTGTACAAATGGCTGGTATCCTTTGCTACAGCATATTAACTTAGTGTATCATAGCATGTAAATGGTTCAGCTGACTGGACCATTTAATAGTAGATGTGGCATTGATGTGGCCCAGTAAACCATATCATATTTAAAGGGATAGTTGAGTTCTGGTAAGGAGAGTACAGTTTTAGTGAAACTGAATTTTAGTAACCAAAACCTGCATCATTACATTACAAACTAATAGTTATAACTAGAAAGGAACACAAAATTACAAATGACGTAGTAAAGATCATGTTATCATTCAAATAGAGCCGTTAAAACGTAAGAGGGCGCTCTCTAAACACTCATCGGTTTCAACCATTTTGAATAAAATATTGTGCATGTGATGCTTTGTTGAAATAGTGATTAGATAGAGAAATAACCAACAACTATTTAAATACCTATTTTGTAACTTTTTTGAAAAGAGGAAGCATTTTTTTGAATTTTTAACGGCTGGTTCAAAATTCTCTAATAAACCCGGGGCCCCGGGTTTATTACAAATTGTTATATTTATGGATATTTCAGCCGTTTCTGAACCGATTTTGATCAAACAAAGATGATTTTATTGTTTAAATATTATGCTCTTTCAAATTTTACACTCCGTTTTTCATTACCTCACAAACCAATTAAGTAGTCTAGCGCCCTCTCTACCAAAACTCAACTTTCCCTTTAATATTTTGCTACTCATCTCTAACATTTGTATTTCTGGCATTCCCTTCTTCTGTCTTCTGAGACATGCCCATGCTTTGCCTGTGCCGTGGCATGACAAAAAGAATACATGTACATAAATTCATAATAATATGCACAATACGTTCTGCAGAGACCATCCACGTCCAGTCAGCTGGATCATTTACACGCAATTATGCTAATAGTAATAGTATTACGCTGGAGATAAGCATACCGCCCATTCGTACACTGTACCGTTCAACAGTTCAACAGAAAATAGCCAAATCACGTGACGTAGCTTTACGCCTTACGGTTACATAAAAATAGCCAAGTCACTGGATCGGATTAGATCTATGTACAGACAGTGATTTGCAATACTGCATTTATTTTGAATCATTGACTACAAGTATAATCATCATGATCATGGTAATTGACATTAATTGTCAGACATAAACAATGTCTGATATTTCATTGATTGATCCATTTTGTGACACTGACTAACAATATAACAAGTGACATCATTGTCATTGATGGATTGACAAATGACAAACTAAATTAGTAATGATTGATAATGTATGGACAGGTCTCTTAACTTCGCGCGTATCCCAACTTCGCGCATCATAGGCGAGATACACGAAAATTAGAACACGGACGCGGCGACGGACATTTTCAACGGCAAATGAAAGAGCACACATGAATTACTCATCAACCAAAAAATTAGCAAATAAAGAGCTATATTTCTGGAGAAATACTCACTTTTTGTGGTCCTTTTTGTAAATCACAACTTTGGTGTTTCAACAAAATTATGGAGGAGGAAGAATCAAGCAAATTAAACGGAAATCGTTCCAGTAGAACATATTTGTTATCATCGAAAGGCTGCGCAAAATGCTCCTTTATTCGACCTACCCTTCAAATTTACTTTCGGATCGCGCAATCTCCGTAGATAGCTTGACAACGCTGCGCGTGCTAAGATGCTAATGCGCGCAAAATGTTTGCATCATCACACTGCCATTGAAATGCGTGTTACAGTTTGCCACACGGGGATACGTGTCAAGTCAATGGCAGGGTGCCCTAGGTATTGACGCGCGAAGTATATAGTATGGACACTACCGTACTCGGTGAAAAAGTTCTTGCTGATTAGATCGACAAATCTATCGCTTTCATGGCCTTTTTGACATTATTATTGTTATTTTCACTGTCGGCATTCTAGCGATAGACGCGACCGATACGCGGTGCCTTAAGAGGCAAGAACACCGTAGCTCTACAGTAAAAGTTACTTACGGAAAATCATTTTTTTTTGCACATAAAACACAACATATTTAGTATTTTGAGCGACATTTGTAGCCCTATCAATACATTTAGGGCTGTTATAATACTTTAACTCACCGATCTCGTGTGTCACTATACATGTCATTCTATAATTACGGCGAATTGTGAGATTTTCCACAATTTTCCATCACTCTTCGTCGGTCTTTTGCCGTTCAAACTGCCGTTATCGTACACAGATGCAATAATTACGGTATCGCTAGCGTGCACACAAAAAAAAAAAAAAAAAAAAACGACGCAAAATTTAAATGAGTTATTTGACTTGACAAACTGTTACCGCTACCGAATAATTATTGGAATCACTGGCCCACAATTATTTGCTAAAAATGTAGCGGTAACAGTTTGTCAAGTCAAATAACTCATTTTAATTTTGAGTCGTTTTTTTTTTTTTTTTTTTTTTGTGTGCACGCTAGCGATACCGTAATTATTGCATCTGTGTACGATAACGGCAGTTTGAACGGCGAAAGACCGACGAAGAGTGATGGAAAATTGTGGAAAATCTCACAATTCGCCGTAATTATAGAATGACATGTATAGTGACACACGAGATCGGTGAGTTAAAGTATTATAACAGCCCTAAATGTATTGATAGGGCTACAAATGTCGCTCAAAATACTAAATATGTTGTGTTTTATGTGCAAAAAAAAATGATTTTCCGTAAGTAACTTTTACTGTAGAGCTACGGTGTTCTTGCCTCTTAAGGCACCGCGTATCGGTCGCGTCTATCGCTAGAATGCCGACAGTGAAAATAACAATAATAATGTCAAAAAGGCCATGAAAGCGATAGATTTGTCGATCTACTTGCTGATATGACATGCCACGGAATCGGGTCATTATAACCACGAATTGTGAGTTTAAAATGAAATCGTTCAAGATTAATCGAATCCTCAGAATTTGAGGGGTAATTTATTTATGATTGTTTGATTGAGATTACTGTAATTTTCTTGATCCTAAGCCACTTTGAAAAAATCCGAAATTCTCGTGCGCGAAGTTGGGACACGACACACCTTCATAATTAGTTAGTAGATGAAAACAAAACCGTTTCAAAATGAAAATGTGCATGCATGTTAACCATTTGTTGCTGCTAACCATTAATATGCGCAGTCATGTTAACTCAAACTGAGTAAAGTGACAAAGACACAAAGTCAAACAAAGAAAACAATGTCACGGCCGCGCGGCCTGGCGTGTTAATAGTTATTTGCTTACATTCATCATTACACTAACATAAGTCATAACGGCCATGACAATAGGTGGGACCGTACAAATCTGAAATGCGAACCGCTGACTGCATAATCAATGTTTCAAAGCAACTCACCTCTACGGGAATGCTTGCCTCGCGCTTTTCCTCTTTGTCTCCTCTTGTTGGGCATTTTGATCTTTCAAATTAGACCAATGTGAGCCTATATTTATTTTCTAAAATGAATGAATTTTGATACAAATCGTGTTTTTTTTCAAAGTCACAATTTGCGAAACACCATTTTGAACCCGCCGCTCAGCTCAGCTATTATGTATACTGCGCATGCGCGCGATCGAACGACGTTATAATTTTAATAGTCGATCGCGCGCGTCCAGATCATAATCCAGGCCATCGGTGTAGATCGGTTTTTGTTCAATGTTTTATTTCTCATGTCACCCTGTCGAAGGGTATTGAAGAAAAGAAAATCACATTTAGCACAATATAACAAATATATACAGATCTATATACACATATTCAAAACATATATCACAACATTGATAAAGAATATAAGAAAACTAAAATGTAACGTAAAACAAACAGGAAGTATTAAGTTAATCGCAAATTTTAAATTGATCAAAAATATTAACTTTCGAGAATGTGAAGAACATTGAGATGATAAACTCGGTCGTGTCAAAATGTAATTTCCCTATACCTATACGAATATGTGATATTACATTAGGAGTGAAACCGCTATACAATGATGACCAAATAAATGAACAGCGATACCAACAAGTTAGCAGGAAACTATTGATGATAATCTAAAGTAAGTTTGTAAAAATGTACTATTCCAGAATCAGTATAGTAGTATACTTAACTTTCATAATTATGGGGGCTAAATAATCATTATAATAATATGATGTGAAGACGGTATTTAGCAAACAAAAACAACAAATAAAACGCAATCGCGCCGTAAATAATAATAATAATAAACAAGTAAAATAAAGAAAACAATGTCAATCGCAAGCTATAATTGACCAAGGAAATGTTACTATCAAGAAAATGCACAATAGATATTAAAATATCAATGCAGTAGAGAGGAAAAAAAAAATATATATATTTACATACAACAGTACAACAAAGGTACTTATTCAGATGATGCAGTAAGTGTGCATCAACATAAATTACTGTACTTTCCAAGTTACCACGATTCGTCAATTTGAAAGATAATCATTACTACAAATCAGCGTTGTGGCTGCAGACCGTAACTATTTCTTGTAGAGTGCCATTATTATACAACACAATTTTGATACATTTGCTAATTCCCTATGATTAACACTATTAAATAACTGGCTCATTTTCATTACATTCGGTCTCACTCTATAGTATGACTTTATAAATGTCTTTCTTTCATGTACTGGACATTCAAAGAGATAATGAAATTCATCCCCTAATTTATTATTGTTACACAGCTCGCATATGCGATCCTTTCTTTCGATTCCATTAATATCTTCCAGTTACTACAGGCAATCTGTGATTTCCACATCGGAGCTTTGCTACTACAATTCTCAATGAGGGCGGCATTAATATCAAATATGGTTCCATAATTACCTTACTTTGAAAAATTCGGTAATTTAAACAACATGTACTATCGTTAATTTTACTGTGCCAATTTTGAGAATATGTTAGTTTAAAGGGGTAGTTTAGTTTTTGTAGAGAGGGCGCTGCACATCACAATTTTTTTGTGAGGTAATGAAAAACTGAGTGTCGAATTTGAGAGAACATGCAATTTTATTGGCAGAATAAACTTTATTTGGTCAAAATCGACCCAGAAACGGCTGAAATATCAATAAATATGTCGGATCTTATACTTATTTGGGGCCCAAATAATTAGATGATTTTTTCAAAAAATAAAAAAAATGCTTTCACTTTTTCAAAAATTTTCAAAAGCGTTTTTTAAATAGTTGTTGAGGATCTCTCTATTTTATCATTATTTCAATAAAACATCACATGCATAATTTTGTATGAAAAATGGTTGAAACCGATTCCTTTTTTAGAAAGCGCCCTTTTATGTTTTAATGGATCTTTTTGTTATGATAACGGACTTTTTACTTAGTCGTTTGTAATTTTGTATATCTTTCGAGCATGGTGGAGTTATACATATTAGTTTATATTGTTACTGTCCAGGTTTTGGTTACTAAAGTTCAGCCTTACCCAAACTGTACTACCCCTTTAAGGGCTGATTTCAATCATGAACTACTTTTCATATTCATACCACAAATTTGACATACCTAGTTCATGCAAAACAGTATGTACATATCGAGTCCATTTAGAGGAATATATCATTATCTCGCAGGAGTTTCAAAATATTACACACTGTCGTGGAAAACTTGACTTCTTTACCAGATATAGTTCTAAACCAGTAGTTAACCATTCTTTCTTTTACAATTAAAGATATTTCAAACCGACCTAATTCACCCAGTGCCATGCTATTCATTGTGCTTTTTCTCAATCTTAACAATTGCTTACAATATTGTGCATGTAAGGCCTCGATCTGCGCAATATTTTCAAACCCCCAGACTTCACTTCCATAAATAAGTACGGGCACCACTATCCGATCAAAAAGTTATACCTGTATGTCTAAAGGAAGTCTTAACGAATTCCTAGATTGTTATTATCAGACTATAGCTCTTTTAGCTTGAGTAATTTGCTTGTTCTGGGCTTTTTTGAATGTATTGTTATAATTAAACACTACACCCAAGTATGTGTACTCTTCAACTACCTCTACTTCTTCTCCGTCAAATATAAACGGTTCATATATTTTTACCTTTCCTTTGGAAAAAATCACTACTTTCGTTTTACTAACATTAACTTTTTATAACCACAATTTACAATATTCACTAACGGCATCCAATGCTGATTGTAATTCACGTTCATTGGTTGCTAAAACTATCGTATCATCTGCATATAATAATGAGAAAAGTTTCATAAACACTTCAATCCCATTATTGGACATTGCACTTTTTTGGGGCAACAAATCAACACCTGGATATCAATCTTTAATAAATAATTCAAAATCATTTATGTACAATGCAAAAAGCAAGGGGGATAAATTCTCCCCTTGTCTAACACCAATGTTGCAACTAAAGTAATCAGATCTTTGAGAATCTTTCACAACACATGATTTCAAATTTGCATACATATTAATTATTAATTACTTTAAATAGTTTTCCTCGAATGTTTTGCTGTAAAAGTTTACACCAAAGTAATGCTCGATCTATCGAATCGAATGCCTTTTTGTAATCTATAAAGGCACAGTATTCTGTGAGATGAATACAAATCTAGGATCGAATGAAAATATGAAATACAAATACGTGATCTACAGTCGAATATCCCTCTCTAAAACCTGTTTGTTCCTCACCGATTAAAAAGTTCTCATTCAAAAATGTACTTAATCTATTATTTATTATCGATGTAAACAATTTCCCAATACAGCTTAAAAGTGTAATTCCACGATAATTGTCAGGGTCGTTCGGCGACCCTTTCTTTTTATAAATTGGGCAAATTAAACCTATAGTCCAATCTGTTGGTATAATTCCAGTGTCCAAAATTGTATTAAACAATTTAGTGATTACTCTAATTAGAGATTAATTACTATTCTTTAAACATTCATTTATTATTAAATCTATGCCACATGCTTTATTTTTTTTAAACTTTTTAATCTGACAAACAACTTCTTCGTCACAAATCGGTTTATTAAAATCGTAATTGTCGTTTGACACTATAAAGCATATCGATCAAAAGAAAAATCTTACTTTTCATCATGTTCATATAATGTATCTTTTTTATTCAAATCCCTAAAATGGGATTCAAATGCTGAAATACTAATTGTATTGTTTTCCTTTTTATCTTTTACTTTCAAATTTAATATTTTCCAATATTCTTTCGGATCTTTTGATTTTAATGTAAATCCTTAAGATAAATATTGCGTTCGTGCTTTGATGTTTTCCTATACAATAACTTCACGCTCTCCAACTTTTCCTCATCATCTAGACTACCTTTTGAACGTTTGCATTTTTTTCTTAAGTTTTAAAATTGTGATTTTAATTGTTTACATGTCTCATTAAACCATAATTTATAATCAGGTTTATGTACTTTTTTTTATCGCTTTTCCTTTTCTTTTTACTCGTTTTCTTCACTAAATTTGCTTTAGAAGCTGCCTCAATATAAACACTTTTTAAACACTCGCATAATTTGTCTATTGCTTTTTGATCAGCGTTATTTCTTTCTAATAAATCAATCATGCTACAAATATCATTTATCATATTTTCATGTAAACCATTTTTAAAATCATTACAAGAAGATGTATTCCAAACAATTTTCAAATTTGCTTCAATAAAAGAAGAATCGCCTCCCTGTTGAGTGTTTACCTCCTCACTTCTTTCTGGCAAGTCTACGAAAATATCTAAATGTACACATAAAAGATTATGTTTGTCAGAGAGCGTATTATCAAAACAATCTACCTCAAAATGTCTAATTAGCTTAAACGATTCTCGTGAAATAATAAAATAATCAATGGTGCTCAAATTCCCAAATGTGAAATGGCCTCTAGCTTAATTTCCTATTCTACCATTAACTATTGTCATTTCGAGTGATTTGCATAATTCAATGAGATTTACTCAATTTTTATTTATGCATCTATCCAAATGTCTTCTTTCAGGAAGTGAGGGTGTTTGCACATCTAAATATAAATCTTCGCAACTATCTTCAACACAATCTATCAAATTCCCTGTTCGAGCATTAAAATCTAGTATCATACACAAAGGCAACGTATGGTCGCGTATGGTCGCGTCGAATACGAGTACGTACGCGTACGCGTCTTTGCGGCGCGGCGCGGCACCTGCCTATTTGAAAATGATCAGTCATCGATCTTGGGCAGGATGCTAAATGTACTA
Source organism: Echinarachnius parma (assembly GCA_037951105.1). NCBI lineage: Eukaryota > Metazoa > Echinodermata > Echinoidea > Clypeasteroida > Echinarachniidae > Echinarachnius > Echinarachnius parma. The sequence continues at coordinate 87,638 of JBAMJV010000997.1, read as the reverse complement.
ATTTTGTAAAAATGTTCAAAGTCAGTGCAAATAGTTAGCGAATATCACCTTGCATTTACGCTCATTAGATTTTTACATTCGTTTGCCATGTAATTTGCACACACCATTCATTGGATACATGTATCAGGACCATGCAGAAACCAAGGAGGTATATACCTCCTTGGCAGATACACACATTTGATCAACCATTTGCCACTTTTTGAACAGTCATGTCAGCGAAGTAATGCGGCGTTCCCACTGTCGTGCGATCCGTTACGAACGCCACGATTGGCCATTCGTAGCTGATCGTGGAACTTCTCTGAAATTTCAGGATACGAGGTGATGCGAGTCGATACGTTCTGGTGCGATTTGGTGCGCTTGGATGCGATATGGTTACGATTGGTCAATTTCAGGTGACACGATCTGTCACGATCTGGTCTCACGTTCAGATACGATCATATATATCGTTCAGATAGGATTGTCCCAATTGGGTCCACGATTGGGTCTCGATGTGACACGATCATCACGATCGGGGTCCCCGATTTGCGACGATCGGGTACGTGCAGATACGTTCGGATGCCTTCCGATACGTTCATCACGAACCGGCCATGCGCTCTGTTGCGATAGGATACGATTGTGGTCGCGATGTCTTTCACGATGAGGATCGAGAGTGATCACGATTTGAGCTACGATTGGACCCCGACGGATAGGCGCCGGAAGTGGGGGGGGGGGGGGGGGGGGGGGGGGCAAACGCGTTTTTGACTCCCCCCCCCCCCCCCAAAAAAAAATCAAAACAAAAAAATAAATATATATATATATATATAATAAAAACAAAATATATAAAATAATAAAAAAATAAAAAAATAAAAATAAATAAAAGAAGAAGAGTGGGAAAGAAAAACTAAAATGTATGAGCTAAGACTTGTTCAAAAAATAATTTATACATCCATCTTAAGTTTTCGCGCGCGACCAGATTATCTCAGTTTGTTGTGTAACTTGCGTATGGTCTGGGGTGAGTACCTTTTTCTGTACCGGGCCACGTAGTTCTCGTGTAGGCTGGCATTGCTCTGGCTGGTTGTGTGACGTGCACCAAATTGCACCATTTCATATATAAATTCAAAATCTTCACCGTGGGAGGGGGAAACCCCCTCCCAAACCCTCCCCATCTGGCTCTGCCCCAGCCCTCGGTCGCTTCGCTCCCTCGGGACTCATTATTGGCTGTATATAGGCTGTTGTTGGATCATACATAATGTGGCAAATGGTTTATGTTGGAACTGTGTATACTGTGACACTAAATACAATATTTGTGTGTGTGTTGGGGTGCATATTTATTAGTGTGTCAATTATTATTTTGTTTTCTTCGTGAAAAATATATTTTAAATTTCTGGTCGATCAAATCATAACACGCTTTCCCAGATACAGTTAATCTTAAGCCCGAATTCCCTATCTAGGTATGCACCATATTGCACAATTTCATGTCCAAAAATGCAAAAGCTCCCTACCGTGGGAGGGGGGACACCCCCCCTCCCACACCCTTCCCCCCGCTCAATCACTTCGCTCCCTCGGGCTTGGTCGCTTCGCTCCCTCGCAATGTCTCACTTTCACCTCTGGCTCAAAGTTGGCAACAGTGTGAGTGTGGTTGGGCATGAGCCCCTACACAAACAAATCGTGAGCCCCCTTAGGTATTTGCCCCCAATCCAAAACTGCTTCTGGCGTGCCTGGATAATATACAGCCCGACATTGTTTCTTGAACTTCTACAGAGTGAACATTACAACCCACATCCATTGATGATGATGATGGCAGGAGTTGAGGATGATGACAACGTGACATTTGTAGTATTACTGTATGCTTAACATTATCGCCAGCATTGGCCAGAGAGGAAGAAGACAGACCAGCCACAAGCCCAACCACAAAGGGCCAGGAGAGCTGCAGTCAGGCAGCGCTACTTGCGACCATGGCTCACAGAGGAGAGGAGAAAACAGCTTGGCCAGTTCTCCAGCCTCCCAGACAGGCTGGAAGATCCAGTAGCGTTCAAAAACTACATAAGGTCAACACGACAGCTCTTCGATGAAGTCTTGCAGAGGGTGGCCCCAGCAATCGAGAGGGAACTCACCAGTTTCAGGCAACCCCTCTCACCTGGAATGAAACTGGTAGTGACACTGAGGCACCTTGCCACTGTAGACAACTATCGGTCCCTTGCGTATGCCTTCAGGTGTGGAGTGTCCAGCATCTCAGAGATGGTTCTAGACGGTGTGCCAGGCAAATGTGCAAGCGAACAAAAAAGATGATGTGTTTATCCTACCTTTGACCCCTGAAGCCTGGACAGCCGTAGCTAACCAGTTTGAGCAGAGATGGACCATCCCCCACACCATTGGGGCCCTGGATGGCAAATACATTGCTATTAAGAAGCCACCCCACACTGGCATTCGACTCTGGACTACAATTACAAAGGCTCTCTTCTGATACCACGCCTGGCTATGGTGGATGCAGATTGCAAGTTTGTGTGGATCGAGCTTGGTGGAAAATGACACATGTCAGATGCTCAGATATTTGGCGACTCTGAGCTGTTCAACGACCTGGAAGAGGAAGCCCTAGGACTCCCCCACCCTGCAATCTGACTGCAAGCCCTGATAACCACCAAGACATGCCCTTCTTCATCCTGGAGGATTACGCCTTCGCACTCAGGAACTACCGCATGAAGCCATGCAGCACTTGCTGCTGCTGCTGCAAAGGAGGCCACTTTTCCCACACCCACTTCTCTGTGCTGTTTATGTCAGTAATGGCATCTCCTCCTGACCCACTCTTCTTGGCACGTTATTCAGCCGGCCCATCATGGTTCTAATCTTGGCAGCCTGTGCAGCCCAGAGATCCTCCTTCTGGGTGACATCTTTGAAACCCGCAAGGCGTTTTCTCATGTGGAACTTAATGATTTCCTCCTTTTGCTCTTCTGTAAAGGCAGTTACTGTTTTCTTTCTCTTGGCTTTCTGGGTGGGGGTGGTCTCCTCTGCCTCCTCTGGTGCCGGCTCTGGCTGGACTGGTTCAGGCTCAGGGGGTGGGACAGTCTGGCCCTTTCCCTTCTTGCGTATGGTACCCTTGGGTGACACCTCTCAAAGGCTCCACAAATTACTAGCAAAAGCAAGTTGACAGTAAAGATATGCTCTCTTCAAAGGTAGATCGCTGAATGACTTCTCGTATCTACTCGCATCTACTCGTATCAACTCGTATCTGCTCGTGAGTCATTCGTGTCAGGTCGCGACAGAGCGTCACATATCGTGACATATCGTGGGAGATCGCAGCACATCTCAACAGAGCGTGGTGTTTGTCTTGCCCAAGGTTGATTCCGATCACTACGATTTTGAAGCACGATTAGATGCGCTTTGTTACGATCCAATACGATCCGATGTGATGATCACGATTGACAATTAATCGTGTTGATCGTAGACATTTTTTGAACCGTTCAAAAAATGTCCCACAATCAACACGATTACCACGACTGACCTTACGATCTGATACTATCTGATAGAATCACCACGATTACTCCACGATCAGCTACGAATGGCCAATCGTGGCGTTCGTAACGGATCGCACGACAGTGGTAACGCCGCATAACTACCCAGCTAGCCACCTGACGTCGGGCCGATGTCGGAATTTGGTTGCCGGATGTCGGCATATCGCCGTTGGCTCGAGGTTAAAATGTCCGCCAGCCCAACATCGTCACGACGTCATTTTTGTGATATATTGGCATAACGTCATTTTCCGACAATGGCCCAACATCATGTCATGAGATGATGTTGGGCCATTGTCGGAAAATGACGTTATGCCAATATATCACAAAAATGACGTCGTGACGATGTTGGGCTGGCGGACATTTTAACCTCGAGCCAACGGCGATATGCCGACATCCGGCAACCAAATTCCGACATCGGCCCGACGTCAGGTGGCTAGCTGGGTAGACCCCTTTATTTATTTTGCTGACCGCACACCTTCTCCGGGGGCTCCGGACCTCCGGTCTCAACCTCTCCCACTCTAACTGCACCCGCACCCGCACTTCATTCGAAATCGTCCTTTGTATGATGTATCCAAATTGTTAAAGGGGAATTAACCCTTATCCTTTTGACTTACTGGATGTGATGAGAGCATAACTACTATCATTGCTAGTCACTTATTTCCTCATGAATATTCCCGATTACAAAAATAATCAATATTTTATGGACCACTGTCGTCTGCTTTCAATGCCCATATGAGGCGGCCATTTCTTCAACTTCTCGCGGTGAAATGACGTGTCAGGCGGAGAACACAATAGCGGGTTACGATAATGCTATTGCTGTTGGCATTGAAAGCAGACGACAGTGGTCCATAAAATATTGATTATTTTTGTAATCGGGAATATTCATGAGGAAATAAGTGACTATCAATGGTAGTAGTTATGCTCTCATCACATCCAGTAAGTCAAAAGGATAAGGGTTAATTCCCCTTTAAATAATTTGTTCAATCTATTTTAGAAGTATACATGACGTTAAGATATTTAAAAAGGAAATAATGAAACTACCGATACTAGATTTATAATTCATGTTTATATAATTGCTCAATTATAGTTTTAGTTATGCACAAGTATGCCTATTGATTTTCTTTGTTCATTTTAATTAATGTTTGTAAAATGTAAATTATTGATGTCTAAAGTAGTACCCCTCCCCCCCCCCCCTCATCTTTGTAAATATGTTAATTTCCCCCTCATTTAACTTGTTTGTAATGTATATTATGTATTTATGTATTCCTTTCACGGCCCTGCTGAAAAACAGCTTGTAGCTGAAAGTGGGCATTTTTAAAATGTATGTATACCGTGATTAAATAAAATAAACAAACAAACAAACAAAACCTGCTGTATTGCCATGATGTCTAACCTGTGTACAGTGATCGAGTGACAACCCACAAGAACAAGACAAGTGGCCACTGTTCTGATAGACAAGTTCCATTACATTATTTGTATCTGCTGCATGGGGATCACTTTTGGTGGCCACTATAGACAGGTTCGATTGTATACGCATTTAAATGGCGTAGCTATATAGGATTTTCCAAGTGGGAGCATCAGGGGGGTGATGTGCGGAGTGCCCGCCCCCCCCCCCCCCCCCTCCCCGAGTCCATTTGTTACCCCTGCTGATATAGTCTAGTCAATCTAGCAAATATTAGGGGGTAACCTCGGCAAAATTGCAACATGAGATTTTTCTTCGAAATTTCGTTCAGGAAACTCCCCTGAACAACATACAAAAAGTCCTAAGAAATCGAAGCTGGGGAAAGTAGTTTAATTTGCATTATAAAGATAATTAGCAAATTTGCATAATTGTGAAATAAGGTCAGGGGTCATTTTCTATCTAGGAATAGTACACTAGTAATTAAAACAAATATTCTAAGGTATTTTGGGGCAAGGAATCCATTTCCGGTGCCCGTTTGCGAGTGCCATATGGGCAAAACCCTGAAATCCAAGATGGCTGCTTCCTAATTTGCATATTTATGAATATTATTGGTTTTCAGTGGCTACAGCCTCTAATAAGCAATACTTATAGGGGTTTTTCTTTAATCATGTTCTAAATGTATATCAAAGATACTTCAGCTTGGTTTCCGCCTTGGCAACCTCTAGCAATGCATATAATTAGCATAATTTTTATGATTTACCTAATTTGCATATTCCCCCAAATTGAGTATATTGAGAACCCGGAAAGTAAACAATGACGAGAAATACCACTTTTCCAAGGTTTTTTTTTTTGGGGGGGGGGGGGGGGGGGGCAGGGAATCCATTTATGATACGTAATTCGACGTGTCACCTAGACAACCCACATAAATCCAAGATGGCCGTCTTTGGCATTTTAAAGGAGATAATGCTATTTGCCACTTTAACGGCATTTTTTTGTTGAGAGAATAATTTGTTTACTGTTAGCAACCAGCTACATTGAAATTTTAGTATTCCAATTGCTAATTCCAATAATTGAGAGTCCAAAAATTATAATATTGTTCTAATATAACCAAAAGAATGAAGTTGTGTATCATTACATGTGAAATTTGGGGAGCAGCCATCTTGAATTTAAGAAGGTTGCCATGGTTCTATATGGAAATAAGTATAAAAAATGGACCTGTTGCCCCCCAAAATCTTGGAAAAGTGGTATAACTTGTAATTTTTACTTTCCAGGTTCCCAATATACTCAATTTAGGGGAATATGCAAATTAGGTAAATAACCCAATTATGCAAATTATATGCATTGATAGAGGTTGCCAAGGTGGCAACTAATCTGAAATAGCTTCACTACATATTTAGAACATGAATGAAAAATAATAATCCGGAATTATTGCTTATTAGAGGCTGTAACCACTGAAAACCAATAATATTCATAAATATGCAAATTAGGGGCAGCCATCCTAGCTTTTATTCTATTCCTAGATAGAAAATGACCCCTGACCACATTTCAGAAATATGCAAATTAGCTAATTATCTTTATAATGCAAATTAAACCACTTTCCCTAGCTTCGATTTCTTAGAACTCATTACGTTTCACTAAGTTAGCCGTGATCTCCACCACGGTGGAAATCAACTCAACCATTTTAATAGCTTTCGTCAACATTCCATGCCCTGTTAACTGCCCCCACCGAGACCTAGTGGTATTATAGAGATAATCTCCTCCGGTTACACGCAGTAAACCGATAAGAACGGTGTAAACGGTGATAAAATTCTACTAGAGGCACGAATCTCTCAACCTCTCCTCAGGCCTGAGAAGCGGATATTTTCTAACTTGGGTGAAACGTAATGTTTTATTATGTTGTTCAGGGGAGTTTCATGAACAGAATTCCGAAGAAAATTCCCATGTTGCAATTTTGCCGAGGTCAAGACCCTATATTGACTGGACTAATACGTATTCACATTCACATATAGACAACCATCATACATGCACTCATACAAATATACATGAATAATTATTGTAGGCTATACCGGGCCAGAATCTCGTGTCCATTTACCCGTTCATTTTTCAGACTCATCCTTTTGATTGGGATACTCTGCATTGCTCTAGTAACTTCTTTGACATGTGCTAAAAAGTGATGAATGGTGGATAAAATGTGTAGATTTGTTATTCTGGTATAATTATTATTCACCGACTAATCGTAAGGGGAAAAAAACGAAACTTAAAGGAACTACAGCGTCTAGATGGCCTAATTTTCCCAATTCGGCTCTATATATGTAATTTTTCCCGAAGAAAAGGAATTTGGCAGTCATTTCTCATGAAATCAATCAATTTTGGGGTAATTGATAAATATCTAATTGTCCTGGGAACGCCCCTTTTAAATCGCCAAAATGTGACGTCATCTAAAGAACGGACTAATGAACTAAATTCTGTAGATGACGCGTCATGACGTAAGCCAATGAATTGTCAATCACATGTCGATCACGCTGCCGATTCCGGACCCTAAATGTGGGTGGGGCGTAAACTGGCTGCTAAGTAAGATATGGCATCAGAAAACTAGCTTAAATCACTTCTGTGTTTATTTTCATGGATTTTTTTTCGGCAGACCTATGTTTCAAGTCATCAACTATGGAATAAGTTTCAAAGTAGGTTGTATTCTTTAGGTCCTTTAATTATAATGCTTCTGAAATGTAATACGAATACAACAAGTTACGAGAGAATCTTTGGAGTTCTAGGTAAGTTAAGGAATCACATTGAATGTTATGTGTCTTTGGATTATTTCCAGGGGCTAGAGCCAAGCAACAATACAAAAAGAAAATATTTGGAAAATAATTATATACATTAGCTAACAACTATATAAAACTATAAAGGTATACACTATACACGCTGTGTATTATGCACCATGCATGGTTGCTCATCCTAATCTTGCATCATTGTTTGTCGAAGGACGAAGGTACTATTTTTGCAGTAGTCATACAGTATAACTCGCAAAAGAGACAATAACACAATTCGTAATACTATGTGTTTGACGTACCGACGAGTGTCATGGTACATTTTGTAGAGCGCATTGTTTTGAGACTGTTGTAACTGAGTTTTGGCTCCAAAACGCACACACGGTGGCGCACTCACGCTCAGTCCTTTTCGGTACCCGCGGGTGGACATATTTTGTTCATATAATTCAGTATAATTTTCACTGCAAGAACACTGTCCGACGGCTAAGAGTTTTGATAGAAACATAATTACCTCCCCTCTGATGACCTTGGTTCGCAAAGTTCAGCGCAAGCGATAACTGTTTAATGAAGACTTAACGTTCACTTGATATTTAGAAAGATGGACCGGATCAGTGTACTTGTTTTGCCTGTTGGCATGGTTGGTGTTTTACTCATAAGTTTCACGGCACTCAGTCTCTCTCATCCATCTGGAGATGCCATTTACATTCTGAAGCGGTCTCGCGACACCGACAACTCGAACGCCATCATTTTTAAAGCAGCAGCTGATCATGAGGGTGACGTACACGGCACAGGAAATGGCGATGGGGGAGTTCATAATATGCACATGACGTCAAACGACGCGGCTCTTAATGACGCCCACCCCAACGTCATTCTTTCGTCATTCTACCGCGACGTTACGAGAAGACTATCCGATTTAGAGACCAGAGTCGACGAACACACGGCTAGGAATCGTTTGTTGAATGAGAGAGTCGAGGACAGCGAAAAACGCGAACGGAAATTTACAGCGCTCGTGGAGAAGTTGGAAAAGATATTACACGTCGACTACGACGGCGACGACGACAACGATCATGATGATGACGACACCTCGCAAGAGTCTAGAGATGCTGATGATCTCGATGGTGGTATTGAAACGAACGACTTGGATGGGAGGATAGAAACATTGTCCCAGTATCTTGGTAACAGGTAAATTTATCTTTGTAACCATAGCTAAGCGATTCTATCATTCAAATAACATATAGTTTCGTTCATCTCATTCTTTAATTTGATTGAATGATAAGTTGATTGATTGACTGATTGATTGATTGATTGATTGATTGATTGATTGATTGATTGATTGATTGATTGATTGATTGGCATATCCGTTAACAAGTTGGGATTAATTCCCCATATTTATTACATTAGCAAAATGTCCAACCAAATATAAACAAAATAATAGTTGTATAAACAAATGTAATGTTATTTTGTACGAACAACATCATGATCAATTAGTGTATATTGTTGATTAATTCGTATTGTCGTTTTCAACCTATACTTTTGTCCACGAAAGTAAACATGAAATAAAACCTTATGTATTGAAACTGATTATTAGTGAACAGCATGATCAGTTAATATGCAATATCATCAACATGTATATTTTCAAAGAATCTTTGCACAATGTATCACCACTGAGAATGCATATTGATGTAGATCAGAAGTGCAGGTTTGCATGGACAAATACACGTGACTGTGTCTTTGAATATTTTGAACGTTATAACCCTTATCAATCATCTGGCACTTCAAAGTCCACAAGTTTATTTTGTTTATTCTTCACAATGACGCAAACACGTTTTATTACGTCAGTCTATGTAAAGGTATTGGTCGACATAGTTTGTATTGAAGCATATATGCATAATCTTCATGTCATTTAACAAGGTTAAATGGATGGTTGAGTTTTGGTAGAGAGGGCGCTACACAAAATAATTTTTTTGGTGAGATAATGAAAAACTGAGTGTCAAATTTGAAAGAGCATACAATGTTAATGGCAGAATAAACTTTATTTGATCAAAATCGGTTCAGAAACGGCTGAAATATCCATAAACATAACCATTTGTAATAAATCTCTACCAGAACTCAACTATCCCTTTCATTATTTAATTAAACCCATGGGTACTATGTGATAGACAGAAAACCATCTCTGCTCATTGCACATTCTTTGATCGCTATTATAACGTTTTTATGATTTTTTAATAGGAAACGTCGTTTCGAGTGTACCCATTTAGAAGCGGTTATTTCTAGTGTATAATAATCACAAAGTTAATATAAAGCATAAACGCAATGTAAAGTTACTGGGAATTCTCTACCAACGTTTGCCCACGACTTGGTATATGCATGACTAAAATAACCGACGCGCCATACAAATTGCATAGAGCATCAGTTCTTTTAGTCATGCATGCCAAATCGTGGAAACGTCTTAGTAGAGAATGACTGTAAACGATAACAATGCCTACGAGTAATAACTTTACGAAGCTACGGGATTTGAGGGTGGGGGGGGGGGGGGGGGGGGTGGTCACGTGCGTTGCGTGCCCCATCCCAATAATCTAAGTTATAACCCCCCAAATAAGGGGGAATAATCCTTGACAAAGTAAAGAAATACAAAAGGTGTGCCCCCCCCCCCCCCCCGGTAATTTGTACGTGTGCCCCGATATAATCAGTCAGACCACGATATGCCACTGACTTCAAAGCTGATGTTATGTAATAATTATCTCATTTACAAACAATGAAACTGGAATCTAAATTTCTTTAAGCGTTTAGTTTATATGAAGCTTGTTTATGATTATAGACTCTAATATCTGATCTCATCCAAACTTGAAAACACGCATTGTACAGTATAATTTTACACTACAATGTTTGCCTGCATTATTATTTTGGTTCCGCATTCCTTTCGTACACTAATAACGTTCTTATTATTGGCTCAAACAGAGAAGCTGAATTGATAGCCTACAATCCAGACCAAGTGAAGCCAATGAGACCGTCTTCCGTGGATAAACTCAAGGAGCATCTGTCCGATGAAGCCAAAGAGACACTTGGTCTCCTGGAGAGGAGCCTACTGCAGCTCAGTGATAAGACGAGATCCCTTGAAGAAGACTTCGTGAAGATCCAAACTAAGGTGCCGTTCAGTATAGAGTGGCGAAGTGTGATGTCATCAATGATGTCATAAACATCTTTTTTTAGAATTTTCAAATTTGGACTTCATTTTCAGAAAGAGCATAACAAATAATGTCCAAACACCGAAAATCAATTGAATAGGTTACGTATTGGCTGAGATAGTATGCCCATCCGAATGATTTTTTGTTTGTCATTGGGCGATCAGTGTTATAGTGCACTGGTTCATAACTTTATGAACCAGTGCACTATAACACTGATTGCCCATTGAAGTAAACATTAATTTGGATGGGCATATCTCAGCCAATACGTAACATAATATTCAATTGATTTTCGGTATTTGGCCATTATTATTGATGTTCTTACGGGAAATGGAGTTCAAATTTAAAAATTCGAAACAAGTGTTTTTATGACGTCATGGCTTCTATACTCTTTAATATAACATTAGTGGCGAGGCTAGTAGTATTAGGAGAAAATAATGGGTGGGGGGGGGGGGGGGCGACCCCTGAGGGAAGGCCCCTAAATAATCACTGTTTGTCCTATTATGGGAAATAAATCAAATAATGCACTTTATTTGCCATCCCATCAACCTGAGCGCAGTCAAGATCCAACCTTGGCGATACCGCTGAATTCATTATAGCACGTTTAGTTATCAATACAAATATGAAATTATTATGGTTGATATCAGCTGATAACAGAAATAACCACAAAATGAACACTGTTGGTTATAATGTTGACAACGTAAAAAGTGAATTTTAATGAACGCCATACTAAACTCCTATCCAATTAACAGCTTTCAGTAGTCAAACCATAAAAAGATGCAGATCGCAAACAGCTAAATCAATGTTGTATACACTGGAAACTAATAAATCACCTTGTATTTTGACCGACTGATGTAACGACCCGTCAATCAAGTATAAGGAAAGACATTCGATTGAAATTATGCTTTCATTTTAATCATAACTAAAACTATTCAAATTACAAATTATTGTGTACAAACTAATCAAATTCAAAATGTTACACCTATCGATAGGAATGTTTTTATTTTACGCAGATCTGTTTTAGGGTAGGGTACGGGTACTGTAATTGAAAAGGAAATGCGTGACTCTTTGCTATGTTTGTTATATGTACCATACTTGTTTTTAATAGGACCTCGTGGAAGAACAGATCCATCATAATGATGGATCTGAAACGGGCCATCCTACCAATTAACATTTTATATTATAGCAACATACAAACATAATATTTTAATTAAGAACTTGTAATACTATACTTTTGTGTTAAAGTTGTGTATATGTTATGTTCCGACTTTTGATCTATATTAACTTGATTTGGAAATAAAACAAACAAACAAACAATTTTTTTTATCAATTTATAGGATTAAATGTTATTTATGTTAATGTTACAGTACGTTAATAAAGTTATATTTTTCAACGGAAACGGGAACACAAAAACGTATGTGTCGATCGAGGAATATTTTCTACTGAATTTATAAACGGATGAAACTATCATATTGCACTTACGAACATTGTTAGACGAAAAAATCATAAGAAAATGGATGTGAAATTGTATACATGAATCTACCCGTAACTATATAGAAAGTTACGTGTTATGGTGAGTCAGAGCCGTAGCGTGTCGGACTGTTTTTGTTTTTGTTTTGTTTTGTTTTGTTTGTTTGTTTTGTTTGTTTTTTTTTTGGGGGGGGGGGGCACGCAACATTATTAAGGGGGGGGGGGGGGCACACATTATGTATTTCTTTGTTTTTTTTGTTTTAATGCCCCCTTATGTTTCCTATTGTTTCCCTGTAATTATTGGGGGGGGGGGGGCACGTACACGTGCCCCTTCGTTGCTGCGCGCAGGTAAGTGGTACTCAAAGCCATCTGATGATCAAAATAGGCGTATAGGTTTACAGCTAAAGTGTGAACACTAATGTACTTCCTGATATAAAGCGTTTTGTACAATATGTATGCGTATAGTAAATTGTTATTAAATATAAAGTAACATTGTGTTTACATGCAGTAATTCGATTTACGATATTAAATGACACTGACTGGGTAACAGTTTTGGAAAGATTTAAGGATATTATCCACTTCGATCAGAAGTATTATGCTGCCAACAGCAATAAGGAGGGTGGTGATGTTGATGACGCTGATGATGGTAAAAATGCTAAAATAATAGTATAATATTATTAGTAATTCGTATGTCGGACGACAATAGTATATTGTTAATTTTATATTCTATAGCATTTCCCATAAGTATTACAGTTACTCTATTTTTACATTGAACTTGTTACATGAAATGCAGATCAGCATCATAGGAGCTGGGTCTACTGCCATAGATGACGGGGAGGCATTCCACAACACGTCTGCGAGCATCACCCCTGATGTTGGAGCTGGAAGGACGACTGTAATGCCAGCCCGGGCCAGCAGTACGTCTTCTTATCGTATAGCATCTCCCGCCGGGACCCCGCTTGCAGGAGAAGGTGAAGGTGATTAACTCCTCGTTATGTAATTAGTTTCGACATTATAGTTTTAGAGGTACGGTAGCAGTGGTGTTGCTGATATGGGCGTACGGGCACATTTTTGCCAGGGGGCTGAGGTCACGTAATCTTTCCCGTTTTTCACCTAATAAGCAACAACAAAAAAACAAAAGGTTCTTACTACTACGCTGCCTGAAATTTGTCTTCTTTATGACATTTTGCCGAATATGACATGATTTTGCCCGATACGACATTCTTTTGCCCAAATTTGTGGCGCTTTTGCCCGTTTTCAAAACCATTGGAAGGGGGGGGGGGGGGGGGGGGGGGCACACGTGTCCCGCGTGCCTCCTACCCCTTGTAGCTAGGTCACTGGGTGAAACAAATGCATATATTATTTGGAGGGTGAGAATGGAAGGGTGCATGGGATGAATTTGTGGACAAAGAAAGTTGGAGGGTTGGCTCTATAGGGAACCCTGATACCTGTATAGTTTATATTTTCTAGTTTATAAGGATTAAGAAATCAACTTAAAGATATGTGCGAGAATAATTCCATAAATCATTTACATGTAAACTATTAATTCAATGATTATAAGGGAATATGTTGAGTGATATTTGATTACAAACTTGTAAATTAAAGTGATCCCTGTAAAGTTTCAGATATTGCACATTTGAGACTTCAATCCTATATCAATATCATTGTAAAATACAATTGAAAGATTTGTGAAAGTTTGAAAGAAAACGACAACTTTTTACCTATAGTGAAATAACGAATATTGAGTTCATATTTTATCACCGAATACTGATGGCCTGCCGTAGATTTGTCGCAGTAATAATCGTCCGTTTGACGATATCCGCACCCGTGTATACATACGGTACAGAATTTGCGCGCGCTCGGCTCAACAGTCGGGTACATCGATCGCGTGGCGCGCCGGCCAGACGTGTTCAGCTACGGCAATTGTACTTTTTACCAAAAGCGTTGGGCAACGCTTTTGAGATGATGATTTTCAATGATAATTATATTCATACTAAAGGGACATTTGAAAAATCTAACCCTATTTTATTCTTCTCTTCCCATAAGCTAAACAACACGGCAGAAGAGAAACGAGGAAGCTCCAAGTAATTTTCGTGGAGTTAGACACTTTACTTGGATCACTTTAATGTTTGATATACAGTTTGATGTTTATTGAATTGCACTGATTAAATAAGAAGGATATTTTATTTTGAAAAAGAATCTTGTATCGTTACTGTCTGAGACAATTGCTTCACTGTAGACTTATGCCTCTGGTTCACGAAAATAGCATACGGGCTTTATAATAGCTCAGCTACTATAGAGCAATGGTCCAGCAATTTGGACGTCTCGGGTTCGAATCCCGGAGAAAACCTATGATCTTTGCTCATTTTCCATTTATATCATATACCTCTCTGTTAAGTTTCCATCAGTTTGATTTTTTTTTGGTATTAATCGTTACTTGATTCCTTATTTTGTTCATCAATACGAAGAAAATTGATACAACGCCTTCATTACGTAATTTAAATGTAATTGCCCTTACAGTTGGTGCATCGAGTAAAAAGGTAGCCTTTTCGGCTGCCTCGACCAGGCCTCAGATGGGGACCACCACAGCACAGACCATCGCATTTGATGATGTGATGGAGAACAGCGGAGATGGCTTCGTAGCATCCAACCACACGTTCGTCTGCCCCGTCGCGGGATGGTACTTCTTCACCTTCAGGTAGGGATACCACGATGTTATTAAAACAATTGATGTCGTCAAATGGATACCTTCGATCATCGTATTAAAATCCGCCATCGTATATGATTAGGCCAGAATTGGTATCAGTGGCACACCGTTATAAAAGAAAAAAAAAGTAACCTGTTCCGTTTCACACAGTCCTGTATAACTTTGTATGTATGCAATGAAATCGCCTGTACTTCATCATTCGCACAAGTAACCGTATTCATACATTATTTTCCGAAAGCACTATATACAGAATATAATATGGCGTCGTCAATGGAGTTTGCAGGATAGCTCATGGTGTTATAGAGGGATAGTTGAATTTTGATCAAACTGAATTTTAGTAACCGAAACCTGCACCAGTATACAGTACAAATAACCATGCTCGAAATGTATACACAATTACAAACGACTAAGAAAAACCCGGTTATCATTTAAAAAGAGCCGTTACAACTTATTGGTTTTAACCATTTTTCATACAAAATTGTGCATGTGATGTTGTATTAAAATAATAATTAAATAGAGATATCATCAACAACTAGTTAAAAACCTTTTGAACTTTTTAGAAAGAAATGTATATGCATTTTATGTATTAAGATATCGTCTGGCTAGACGATATATAAATATTTTAAAATCAATTTTACAACTATGAGAGCATTCGAAAGGGAATGATTCTCATTCCACATGTTTTATTCAATGAACTTTCAAATGGAATTAAAACCAACCCATTTAGTGTCAAGGGGCATTTCGAGAAGTACCAATACTCAAGTGTACATTTAGAGCCTGCAAAATTACTTTTTCTACACATGTCATGCTTTATAACATGACAGAAAATTCCTGGATCAAATTGTAAAAGTATATTTTTGTTCGTGTTTTTTTGGCAGTAATAAAACAGTTTGTATTTTGCCTGCTGGTTTGCATTCGGAAGGGGAAAATGGAAGGAAATATATAAATTATGACTTTTACTGATATCAACATAAAGGGATCTAGTAAGTTTGCAAAAAAGTGATGAGTGGTTGATACAATATATATTATTGTCATCTTATATGTCCACTAGGTGTTGTGTGAAGATTTCAAGTTAAATGGACTTTATATGGCCGAGTAATGAGCAAAAATGCAAGTGACATTCACCAACTCACTGCACTCACTTTGTACACGGTTCTGACGATCCGTTGGATAATTTGACATCTGAACACTTCAATCGTAAATATCTTTTTAACGAAAGGGAAATTTGAAAAACCGAAACCGGTCCCATGCCTTTTTTGTTGATAAGAATACAATAAGGTACGAGAAAACCGCTAGAATTTCAATTGGATTTTGAGGATTTGGACAATGTTACTAAGTCCCTTTAACAAAGCCATTTAGTCGTGATGATCAATGACGTAGGGGCTTCGTAAATGAACTATATTACCAAATGTATTATCATATGTTTTCCCTCACTATTATTGTTTACTTTATTTATTTTCCTTTTAACAAACTTCAGTCTGAGGACGGCTGATGACAAGTACCTTGGGGTGCTCTTGATGAAGAACAAGGAATACCTTGTGAGCATGTACACTGATGCGAGTGATCGGAATACCATGGAAACCCAGAGCACCATCGTGGAACTCCAGGCGGGAGACGCCGTGTGGCTCCGACTTGGTCCATCCGCAACCTATGGACTTTACAGCGACACATACCGATACTCCACTTTTTCTGGCTTTCTGCTCTTTAAGACATAGTGTTAAATCCTACAGAACTTGAATCATTATATAAAATATATCATAGGTACAGTAGAATTGCAGAACTAGTATTTATGTGTGGCTGCGACATGGTCAACCTGCCATCCGAGAATTCTACATTACTCAACCGTTTCTTGCTTTCTGCTCTTCAATGCGTAATGTTAAAGGGATAGTAGAGTATTGGTCAAACTCAACTTTAGTAACCAAAACCTGCATCATTACGGTACAAACTAATAGTTATAACTCCACCATGCTCGAAAGGTATACACAATACACCAGTTCACAGATAGCATATGTCTCACTTGACCCCTATAGCCATTGAATTCTACAATCATGGGTAGGATATATAGCCTTTACTCTGTGCAGTCATGTTCAGAGTGGCAGATGGTTGTCATGGGATATCTTTTGTTCCCGTTCATGAGAACAATTTATCAACCTTCGCATCAAGGAATTTCCAATCAATGTACACAAAAATAACAAGTAAAGAACCTTATCCAGTCCTTTCAATTCGATGAATACACAACTTTCTCACTTGACCTTTGTATTGCACATGCGCAAAACGTAACTGTGAACTGGTGTATTACAGACGACTAAGTAAAAAACCCTGTTATCATTAAAAAAAAATTCATTTAGCCATTTTTTCATACAAAATAGTGCATTTAATGTTTTGTTAAAATAATTATTCAATTTAGATATCATCAACAACTATTTAAAAACATATTTAGATTTTGTTCAAAGTAGTCTATAAGCATTTTTTATATTTTTCTAAAAAGTCAAAATTTCCCCCGGCCGGTAGACTTATGAACATGGGCGTCGATGCTTACGTAATACCCATTCATCAGGGGGGATGGATGAATGGATCATCCCCCCCTGATCAATAGGTATCAATGACAGATCGACGCCCGTGCTTATGAATATAATATCTTGAAATCAAATTTCTCAACTATGAGAGCATTTGAAAGGGAATGATTCTCAGTTTACATTCAAGGAACTTTCGAATGGAATTAAAACCAACCAATTTAGTGTCAAGGGGCATTTCGGGAAGTACCAATACTCAAGTGTACCTTTAATGCTGCAGCATATTATACCCGTCCTAATTGGACAAAATAGTCGGGGCGACGTCGTGACGTTCACTGGCGTACCCATATTTTTGTTTTACAAGGGGGGGGGGGGGGGGGGGTTATTTTGTCGACAGAAATTTAAGAGGGGGGTGTCGGTCAAATATTTTCGAGGGGGGGGGGGGGGGGGGGGGGTGTCCGTCAAGAATTTTCGAAGCCGAGTCCGAGATCCTTCAAACATGTTCGAGGCCGGGAGTGAGATCCGTCAAAATTTCGAGGCCGAAACCTATAGACCACTTGTTTTTCGGGGGCCAGAGACCATTGGTTATGATGGTCGAGACCACTAGAAAGTGGCCTCGAGACCACTTAAATTTTGAAAAAGGGGGAGGGGGTGGGGGGTTTGAACGCCCCAAACACCCCCCCCCCCCCCCGGGTACGCCTATGGTGATGTTACCCGGGTGACATCCTACCCCGTTCCTATTAAGACGGTTCAATTGGGGTAACGTCAGGACTACGTCGGGGTAAGTTTCAACCAAATCGGGCACGGGTGAGGTCGTGGTAACGTCCGGACGTCACCCTGACATCACCCCGACAAAAGACCTAAGGGATAGTTGAGTATTGGTCAAACTTAACTTTAGTAACCAAAACCTGCACCATTACGGTACAAACTAATAGTTATAACTCCACCATGCTCGAAAAGTATACACAATTACAAACGACTAAGTAAAACCCCTGTTATTATTCAAAAAGAGCCGTTACAACTCAAGATGGCGCTCTCTAAGAAACTCATTGGTTTTAGCCATTTTTCATACAGAATTGTGCATTTGCTGTTTTGTTAAAATAATGATTCAATGAGATATCATCAACAACTTTTTAAAAACCTATTTAGATTTTTTTCAAAGTAGTCTACAAGCATTTTTATTTTTTTTCTTCTAAAAAGTCAAAAATGTCATATTACATGACTTGAATCTGAATTCTATGTTTATGTTATTTTGTTGTTGTATGATCACTATGTGTACCGTATGTCCCCGTATGTCCCCCAAAACATTACAATTGGACTTTCTGCAACGATAACTTTGAAGATAGTAAATCACTCATAATGATATTTCAGAGTATGAAACTATAACTTATTACCTACATTTTGCAGAAAATCCCATTCGATTTGCTTCAGTGGTCATGGACAATGGGGGATCTTTGTAAATCATGTCATGGGTCCGTTTCTTCCAAGTTTGACACTTGGATGCTCATGGCACCCATATGAATGGAATATTTTGCTCTGTCAGGGCAATTAACACATTAATTCAAATTATGTGCATACCTTTATATCAACGGTGTGTACTCGTGTGAGTTTTTGTTGTTGAAAGATGTATTGATCTCTAAAAAAAAAACAGATAAGAGAAAGCCATAAAGGGGGAAGAGCTCAAATCGAGTCTTAATCATTAATCATTCATTTTTACACCTTACCAATGTTTGCAAAACGCAGAAATATGATTCCCTTTTACTTCATTTCATTCATTATTTATTTCGCTAGTTGAAAATGAAAGGAAACAAGCACTCACTTTCTCAAAAGATATTTTTGTGCGAGAACACAATGAACAACTTCGTATTTGTAAGGCATGAACACAATAGACAACTCGTCTCCTTACAAAACCTGGAGTGAAGAGGGACATCTGACATGATTTACCAAGATCCCCAAGATTTACCAAGATCAATACATCTTTCAACAACAAAACCTCACACGAGTACACACCATTGATGTAAAGGTATGCACAGAATTTGAATTAATTTGTTAGTTGAGCAAAATATTTGCCAAACTTGGTCAAACTTGGAAGAAACGGACCCATGACATGATGTACAAAGATCCCCCATTATCCATGACCACTGAAGCAAATCAAATAGGGTTTTCTGCACGATGTAGGTAATAAGTTATTGTTTCATACCCTGAAAAAAACATTATGATTGATCCACTATCTTTAAAGTTATCGTTGCAGACAGTCCGATTGTAATTTTTGTTGGGATATACGGTATGCACTTGTATGTTACTTTGTATTTTATGATTCAAAGTTTGGAAATAAAATGATTTAAATGAAATGAAATGAAATTACATTTTAATCATAACGAAAATAAATGATTTACATCAAATTCAAGCACAATATTATAAAGGAAACAAATAATTGAACCAAAATTATTGTCTGTTTTCTGTTTGTGACACTGACCCCCTTTGCGGGGTAGTCCAGTATGGACTGCGGTGAATAATTATTTCCCCTGCCAGCTAGATGGCGATACACCCCACATATCCACTACGTGAGAAATCTGCACTCTCTCACGGTAAGTGGATATAATGGGGTTTATCGCCATCTAGTGGGCAAGCATGGACAGGAAAAAAAATAAAGTATCCACATCGTAGATCGGTGAGTATCCACCATCGATATAATAATTATATCACAGTCCATCAGTGGATCTCTTACGTAAGTGGACATGTGGGGTTTATCGCCCTCTAGCGGGCAAGAGCGTTCCGGGGGAAATAAATTATTCACCGCAGTCCAGCCTATTTGACTACCCGCGGGGCGGACAAATTATGTTCATATCGTTAATAATATAATTTTCACTGCATAAACAGTATTTGACATGAAAGAGATTTGATAGAAACATAGTCTCCAACGCGGATGACCTCTGTTCGCACAGCACAATTCAGCGCAAGGTAACTTGCGCCCTGGAAGACTTGTTCCCTGGATATTTAGAAAGATGGCCCGGATCAGTGTACTTGTTTTGCCTGTTGGCATGGTTGGTGTTTTACTCATAAGTTTCACGGCACTCAGTCTCTCTCATCCATCTGGAGATCCGGTTTACATTCTGAAGCGGTCTCGCGACACCGACAACTCGAACGCCATCATTTTTAAAGCAGCAGCTGATTATGACGGTGACGTACACGGCACGGGAAATAGCGATGGGGAAGTTCATAATATGCACATGACGCCAAACGGCGCGGCACTAAATGACGCCCACTCCAACGTCATCCTGTCGTCATTCTACCGCGACGTTTCGAGAAGACTGTCCGATTTAGAGTCCAGAGTCGACGAACTGACGGCTACGAATCGTTTGTTGAATGAGAGAGACGAGGGCAGCGAAAAACGCGATCGGAAATTGACAGCGCTCGTGGAGAAATTGGAAAAGATATTACACGTCGACGATAACGATGACGATGACGACAACGATCATGATGATGACGCGTCGCAAGAGTCTAGAGATGCTGATGATCTCGATAGTAGAATTGAAACGGACGACTTGGATGGGAGGATAGAAACATTGTCCCAGTATCTTGGTAACAGGTAAATTAATATTTGTTATATCATAGCTAAGCGATTCTATCATTCAAGTGTATACCTATAGCATAGTTTTTTCATCTCATTCTTTTAATTGAATGATTGGTTGATTGATTGATTGATTGATTGATTGATTGATTTATTGATTGATTGATTGGTTATTTGTTTGATTGATTAATTGATTGATTGCATTGATTGGCATATCCGTTAAATTGCCGATATGTTTAGTTATTATTATAGTTTCACTTGCTACCTGAATAATATACTAGTGCAAAAGTCCTGCTAAATACTGCTAAATGCCCCTATAGCGTTCAACTTTTCCAGATAATCCCCTAGACACACTTTGCATATAGGATAACATTATGTAATGTGTACATTGCACTTTATACCGGGGCTTTTACATGGTTACATTCTGGTAAAAATGTCAAATCGCCCTTATAGAATGGTCCTAGATTACACAAAATACATTTTTGGAATCTAAAGAATATATTCTATCCAGAACTACTTCTTTCCCACAGTTTTATCTATGCACGTTAATTTGAACACGAACGAAAACACGATTTTCCTTTATATTTTTTACAGTCAAACCTGCCAATGCGACGGACCACCTGTCTATAGCGACCACCTGCTCATAACGACCGCTCTCTGGTCCCCCCGTGAAAAATCATGTGTTAAGCGACCTGCGTAATGCGACCACCTGCCTAACGCCACCAGCGACCACCCTTTTTGGGTCCCGACACACATATAAATCTGTGTATAGCGATCACAAAATTAGCGATTGAGCAACCAAGGCATCAAATCTGTTGCCTCTGGTCGCTCAAGGCTCCAATTCTGAGCATGTCAATGCGGAAAACAAGCTTTTAAAATGACAATGAACGTCAGACAGACGCTAAATTACCGACAACAAGTGCTTCAACTCATAAACAAAGAATATTCAAGCTCTTCAGTATACACGGTGCTGATACAGAAATGCGTTGAACAAAGGCACTAAACATCACAACAGCACTAACAAATTTTAATCGCCGAGTCGGAGTTGTTCTCCGCATCTTTCAATGATAATCCTTGCGCTTGTTGCGACCATTTTGCATGACAGTCTTTAAATATGTCAGGACGTACTGCCCATCTCCTAAAACGTCCTTTTTTGCAAGAAAATTCAACCATCATGCCCTTAAAATAATCATAAGTTCTTATTATTCGTTCGAACAGAGAAGCTGAATTGGTAGCTTACATGCCAGACCCTGTCAAGCCAGCGAGACCGTCCTCCGTGGATAAACTCAAGGAGTATCTGTCCAATGAAGCCAAAGAGACACTTGATCTCCTGGGGAGGAGCCTACTGCAGCTCAGTGATAAGACGAGATCCCTTGAAGAAGACTTCGTGAAGATCCAAACAAAGGTGCCGTTCATTATAATAACATTGGTGGCAAATTGGTGAGAGCCATGAGGGAGGGGGCCCTAAATAATCACCGTTTTTTTTTTTTACAACAGCCTGTCCCATTATGGGGAATAATGCCCCCTCTTTGCCACACAATGTCACCCCATCATCAGTATATAAACTATTTTAACACAGAACAAAATGCGATGTGATTATCCAAGTTTTACCTAGTAAATTAATTCATGCCCGATGTAAATAGTGAATACTAGTATAATAAGCTACTTCTAACTAAGCCACTGCTAATTATTGTGATTAGCTTTTCACAACCGAAGATCCCTAGATATGGAGTATTTCTAAAGAAAAACACAGTAGCAAATTGTATGCGGAATAGGAAATTATTGAATTTAAATATTTGTATAATTATATATTACATGTACTTTTGATTTGCTGGTGATTTTTACTTTTTATGGGATTGTAGACACAAGACAATATGGGACCATCCTCGACAGGCCAATAGCCTTTCTTGTCCCTCACATTCCTACAATATCCATGCATTTAGTTTGTTACTATGTTGTAGATGTATATTACAGTGTGTTTATATTTTTGATGTATTTTTAATTATTGTATTGCTGTATTATTCTTATCGAATGTGAAATAACTGAAACTGAACTGAAAATGAAACTGAAACTGAAATATCCATGATAAACAATAACGTATTGGACACGCGTGGGCCTAATATACTGTGATAGGTCCCATCAGCAAGAGTCATAAATTATTTTAATGAAGTCGACCTCCATGAGATACAACGATTAGCCTTTGCTAAGTTATAATATTAAATGTTTCCATCGGGCATGAATTCAATTACTACTGTATAGGTGAAACTTACATTATGCTAAATGCATGTATATCACATCGCATTTTGTTCTGTGTTAAAATATATGATCTACATTATATGCAAAACATTGTAGTAAATAGTGTCTGGGGTTCAGAGGATTGTATTTTGTTAAGGAATCATTTATACACCGTGTCCCAGAAAAAACGAAACCGGGTAGCAGCTGACAATGGACTTTGATGCATGAGTGAATTTACACAAACATGGGGATCAGGAAACAGGCTACATCAGGAAAGTTACTCATTTGGGCTGGAATCAAGCATGTTTTCATTGTATTCGTTCTCTGGCATATATAATTTATTTTTTAATCATGAGGTGTCATATAAAAGATAAAATTATGAATTTTCATGCGGTGTCTGTCCTTTTTCAAAATAAGTACGTTTACTACTCTTAAAACTCTCCCCAAAACCTCACCCAAACTTGCAATTTCTGCGCGCAAATTGAATTTTGGTAACACCACTTTCTATCGTTCTAATTCAGTCATGCGTGAATTATGTGCCATAAGTTGTATATCAAATAAAAGAAGAGACACATAGCTTTTCAGACATATATATATCATGAAGGAAATTATTCATTATAACATAAAATTTCTGCCATGAAACCCGGTTTCGTTTTTTCTGGGACACGGTGTATAGCCTATATTTTATGTATATTTAAATGTTTTCAAGGATTTAAAGGGGTAGTACAGTTTTGGTAAGGCTGAACTTTAGTAACCAAACCTGGACAGTAACATTATAAACTAAAAGTTATAACTCCACCATGCTCCAAAAGGTATACAAAATTACAAGCGACTAAGTAAAAAGACCGTTATCATTTAAAAAGGGCCATTAAAACACAAGAGGGCGCTTTCTAAAAAGGCATTGGTTTCAACCATTTTTCATACAAAAGTATCCATGTGATGTTTTATTGAAATAATGATTAAATAGAGAGATCATCAACAACTATTTAAAAAACGCTTTGAAAATTTTTGAAAAAGTGCAAGCATTTTTTGTATTTTTTGAAAAAATCATCTAATTATTTGGGCCCCAAATAATTATAAGATCAGATATATTTATTGATATTTCAGCCATTTCTGGGTCGATTTTGACCAAATAAAGTTTATTCTGCCATTCAAATTACATGTTCTCTCAAATTCGACACTCAGTTTTTCATTACCTCACAAAAAAATTGTGATGTGTAGCGCCCTCTCTACCAAAACTAAATTACCCCTTTAAATTTGTATTGATGTTATACGTACATGTGTATTCATGCATGTTGGTATGTGTTTGTGGTTGCATGTGTGTTCGTGCTCAGGCCCGTAGCTTGGTGGGGGAGGGGGGGAGGGGGAGGGGGGCTGCGTTGGGTGTGTACGCCCCCCCCGCCCCCGCCCCCGCCCCCGCCCCCTCCCCTCAATTCAGAAAGGTCCACTTTTGTACAGTCTCGGTCCACTTTTTACCGGTTTCTCGGCCTCGACCTCGAACATTTTGGGCAACGGATCCGTATTTCGGCATAATAATTATATATCGTTCAATTTGCATTCTACTTATGAAGCATTTCTCAAAGTAGAACTCTTGAACTGATTTTTAAATCTCAACCTGTTGAACGAAATTCAGATCAGCATCATAGGAGCTGGGTCTACTGCCATAGATGACAGGGAGGCATTCCACAACACGTCTGCAAGCATCACCCCTAATACGGAAGCTGAAAGGATGCCTGTAATGCCAGCCCGGGCTAGTAATGCCTCTTCCAACGTGGCATCTCCCGCCAGGACCCCACTTACTGGTGTAGGCGAAGGTGATTAGCTCCTCGTTCTGTAATTAGTATTGGCCTTTATTGTTTTAGAGGGAGTAGTTGCGTTGCTAAGTGGATAGGGAGGGGTACAAACACTGGCGGTCTGGCGTAGCGTGGACGGACTGATAATCTGATAGGGCCGGGCATGTAAATTAAAGGGGGGCGCACACTCAATGTATTTTTTTTAAATTTCCACACAGAGTTTCCACCTATTTATTACCTTTTGTCAAATAATTAGGGGGACGTGTCCTCCGTGCACCCTTCCATGCCCTCTTTGCTATGCCCACTGGATGGAAAGAACGCATGCATTTGGGAGGCATGGGAGGGAGAGAATGAAAGGATGGAAAGCATTTGGTGGTAAAGGGAGTGGGATGGTGACCCGTGGAAACCCTGCTAGGAGAACGCAAAGGTGGTTAAGTTTTTGGGGCAATGATATATACATAGTGTATGGCTTATTGAATTCGAGAGGATGTTACAAGGGTTTCTCCCCATGTTAGAGTTTTCCCCTCTTTTCCCCCATTCGGGAGTTAATATCTATTTTCCCCGCAGGCTGCTCCCTACTAACGTCTAATAGCCATTTGTCTATACTTAGATAATGAATCGTAACTGAATCGTAATTGATCATTATAGTTTATTATTTTACCCTGATTTTGTTCATTAATACAAATAAATTAATCCTCTACCGTAATACATTGAAATACCATTTTCAGTTACAGTTGGTACATCGAGTAAGAAGGTAGCCTTTTCGGCCGCCTCGACCAAGCCTCAGATGGGGACTGCCACAGCACAGACCATCGCATTTGATGATGTGATGGAGAACAGCGGAGATGGCTTCATAGCATCCAACCACACGTTCGTCTGCCCCGTCGCGGGATGGTACTTCTTCACATTCAGGTAGGGATACTTAGGTCTTAAGCCCGGCGCAGATAGAGCCGACTCGACCCAATCTAACTGGTTTTCAGTCAGGCTAGAGTCAGTTTCGCTCAGTCGGAGCCGATCCAGCATGTTGAATCGGCCCCGAATGAACTCCGATTGGCACTTAACTGGAAAAACCGGAGTCCTGAGGCAGCACATACTGAATTAATCAGGCGGAAAACCAGTCGGATCGGGTCGAGTCGGCTCTGTCTGCGCCAGGCATAAGGTGGATCAGGTCGTATCCGACCACTCGTGACCCCTTTAATCCTCTCTATCCATGATTTCCTAGATCCTGTCTTGCACAGCCCCTTTCAACGTTCTTAAATAAATCTCCATCATTTCCTTTACACCATAAAGCCATCTCTTTGCATGCTCTTCCTCTCTTCTGCCTTCCACCATTCCAGTCATCTTTTTTTCCTCAAATGTGCTTTCAGTTGATTCACCTGCGCAATGAGTGGTTTTTGTCTACTTGGTTTGTTTTTCTCGCAGTCCAAGGGATGCAAAGAATTCCCCTCCAACACCACATCTTAAGTTAAAGGCTTCAATCTTTCACCTGTCTGATTATTTCAAAGTCCAAGTTGTGCATCCATATACAATGCCATTGGAAACACAAGTGTTTCAACCAGACGGAATTTGTCGTCAGTCTTGCGTTTCTACTTTGATGTGGATTCGGATTCGTAAACTAGATGCGCGGTGCCATCTTGCGAACTCTCTGCGCATGGCGCGTAATACACATTCGTATAAACGAGTGGTTGGTTTGTTTATTCATAATTCTATGCACTTGCCCAATCATTATGCAGTGCGCACAAACTAGCTTAGTTCAAACTGCGAGCCTCGGTGTAGCATCCCTACATTGGTGACGTCGGATTGGTATCCATCGTCATCGAGTCAAAACCGCCACTTTTTAACATACAATGTCTATTATAGGGCGATTTTAGTGGTTATGACGCCTGTCTAGTAATCATAGTGTCGTTGGTTCGAACCGCACCCGAGTCCGCTTGTGATTTTGTTCCAATTAAGCGACTCAAATGTTCACTAAGCATCCGTGTTTTCGGTGAAGGGTACAACACAATATTCGTCACTGGCAAGGTGACTGAAATGACACATGCATACATTATTTGTTTAGAAAGCACTGTTTAATACATGGCGATTTGTTGGAATCGTTCATTATATCATATTTGTATTCGCATTTTGTTTTTATAGCGATAGACAATTCATATTTCTCCTGCTTGTTTGCATTAGGAATGAGGCCGATTGTAAGAGAAAATATTGGTTGTTATCTTGGAATATAAAACAGTCATAACGAATGGTAAAGCACATTATTCTAGGCAACTATAGATGGCTTGTAAATGAATTATAAAAAATACTAACTCTACTTTTATTATCATATTAATTTCCTTACTATTTTGTTCACTTTCTTGATTTTCCTATTAACAACCTTCAGTCTTAGAACAGCTGATGACAAGTACCTGGGCGTGTTTCTGATGAAGACAAACGAATCGCTGGTGAGCGTCTATACCGATGCGAGCGATCGGAATACCATGGAAACCCAGAGCACCATCGTGAAACTCCAGGCGGGAGACGCCGTGTGGCTCCGACTTGGTCCATCCGCAAAATATGGACTTTACAGCGACAGAAACCGATACTCCACCTTTTCTGGCTTTCTGCTCTTCAAGACATAGTGTTAAATGCTACAGAACGTGAATCATTATAGGGAAATGCATATTTTATAAATGCAGAACTATATGGCTGCAACAGCCATGTGAGAACTCTAAAACAAATAACATTTTTTATGTTTCTTGCTTTCTTGCTTTCTGCTCTTCTAGACGTATATAGTGCAAATTCTACAGCGCAATTTTATTATTTGGAAGGACCATTATAGGCAAAGACAGGCTATATATGATTTCAAAAATAGTATACATAATTACTGCTATGAGGGGCATATTGAAATAATAGGCCCACGGTGATCTCAAAACCATGATATGACCCGATGCGCTTTTTCATTATTATTATTTTGTAAGTGTTTCTGGACGCACGTAAATTATGAATTAAACTTTACTTTTCAGGATTCATGTAGACTCAGTGGTAAAATGAGAGATTGATTCGTTTTTTTGTATAACTGTCCTGGCTTACTACAGGTACTACATGATTGTGACACATAATGATTGTATTCTTTACAGGGACTTTAAAGTAACATTGTCCAAATCACTCATACTTACTTGGAACTATAGTGGTTCTCTCATACCTTGTCATATTCATATTAACAATAAAAGCACGGGACAGGTTTCGGTTTTTCAAATTTCCATTTCGTTCAAAAGATATTTACGATTGAAGTATTCAGATGTTAAACTGTCTATGCATAATTTAAGCCGTATACAAAGTAAGTGCAATGAGTTAGTGAATGTCACATTGCATTTTTTCTCATTTCTCGGCCAAAAAACTTCAAATTAACGTGAAATTGTCACACATTACTTTGTGGACATATCATATTACACCAATACACATTTTAAACACTTATCACTTTTTGCACTTGTCACCAAAGTTACTATAGGTCACTTTAAAGTCAATTATTTTGTATAATTGAAAGTCTTTATATTGATTCGAGTTTTTGATTGGAGCTAAACCGTGGGGTTATGGTTTCTTGACATAGATGCTGTTATGTTGTATTTGATGTTGTTTTTTGTAAACAGGTAAAGGAGTATTTTAACATAAATGTTAATTGGAATTGAATTTATAGTAGGTCAGATTAGCTATAGTAAATATGTTTAACTTGTATTGAGTGGATTTACATAAAATATGCGTAGAAGGGTTCGTTTTGGTCTTAAATGTGGAAGTTGATTTATTCTTATTTGGGAATAAGCAATACCTTGTATTTGTTCGCTTTTGTGTTGTCCCCTGTGTATTTAAGCGGTGTACCTGACTGAATTAGATCAGAGGTAGTATATGCTCTAGCAAGGAGGAATACCTCCTTGGCTCTAGCGAGGAGATGTTGAGTCGAAACGTGGAATTTGAAGTTCGTTGTTAGATATGTTGAGGATGTATAAGATGTGCCGGTTTGTGATTAATACGGAATTATTTTATATTTCCATTGGTTTAATCAAAGTGATAGAAATTAGGATATTGAGAACCAAAATTTAGATTGTGTTCGAAGTGATTTTACTGTGTAATATGCATGATGATGTTCCATATTATGTGACGATTTGTTTTGGTTGTTTTGTTTATTTACGTGCATCAACAGTTTTTCTTTCTTTCTTTTTTCTTGAATTGACGAGCCGACCGGACCGGCTGCACATGATTGAGTACCCTTTCACCACCCCTTCCCAGAATCCGAACAACCACGCGCTCCCTGTCTCCCTCTTTCCATCACCATGGAGACCATCATCAACGCAGCGGAAGTGACAGGTCGGAAGGGACGTGGATGAGCGCAGTGCAACCCCTTTGCAATAGACAGCCCCGTTGGAAGTAGCTTGTGCAACTTGAATTTGAATGAGTCTCTGTCAATCGTAAACAATATTTGATACTTTTAATAACCACATGCCTACTGTGTGGTCGTAAGAATGGGTCATTAACAGTATCCTGTATCCTTTTACTCTGTTTCTATTTTAATGCTAGGGTCATCATTCTATTCATAAGTTCACTGCAACTTTCCTGATGATCCTTCCACTTCATAATTCTTATCTTTTCTCTCTCTTCTTTTCTTCTTGTTTTTCTTTGTTTTGTTTGTTTGTTTGTTTGTTTGTTTGTTTGTTTGTTTGTTTGTTTGTTTGTTTGTTATCCAACTTACTTTGTACTTATTATTGTAATGATTTATGTAAATGTGTACTTGTGTATATTGTATTTGCATGTTTTTATGAAAGTGGTAATTAAAATTCAATTCAATTCAATTTAACAGTCCCATACCAAAATTGGTTAAAGACATCAAATAATTTGACTATTTGACAAAACTAACCTTTGATTAGCTTCATAAAATAAGACGTATTTGTTTGAGAATGTTAAAAATAAGTGTTAGCAGTTTTAAGCTGTTTGAATGCAATGGTATACAAACAGTTGTTTTCCCACAAGTTATGCACACATTCTTTTATCTGCAATAAGCATTATTTACATATGCATTTGCAAAGATACACTAAATATACCTCTATTGTTCTATGTTGTCCAAGTACACAAATTCACAAACATATACATATCTATGGATTTAAATTAAACTACAAACTACAAACTACCCCCCCCCCCCCCCAAATGGTGCAAGCTGAAGCTCAATGAGAGAATACGAACAAGACTTTGACAATTAATGGACAGAGCATGCAATGTATACCGTATGTCCCAAACAAATTACAATAAGACTTTCTGCAACGATAACTTTAAAGAAAATAGATCAATAATGATGCTATTTCAGGGTATGAAACTATAACTTATTACCTACATCTTGCAGAAAACCCTATTCGATTTGCTTCAATGGTCATGGAGAATGGGGATCTTTAGAAATCATTGTCATTGGTCCGTTTCTTCCAAGTTGACACGTGGATGCTCGTGGTACCCATATGAATAAAAACATATATTTTGCTCACAATTTATTGTCAGGGCAAATGAATTCAAATTCTGTGCATACCTGTATATCAATGGTGTGTACTCGTGTGAGTTTTTGTTGTTGAAAGATGTATTGATCTCTAGAAAAAAGATAAGAGAAAGCCATAAAGGAGGAAGAGCTCAAATCAAGTCTTCCATGAGTTAACGATTTCATTTCTCTCTTTAACCATTCATTTTCACACCTTACCAATGTTTGCAAAACTCATAAATATGATTCCCCTTTACTTCATTTCATTCATTGTTTATTTCGTTAGTTGAAAATGAAAGAAAACAAGCAGTCACTTTCTCAAAAGATATTTTTGTGCGAGAACAAAATGAACAACTTCGTATTTGTAAGGCGTGAACACAATAACACATAACACATAACACATAACCTGGAGGGAAGGGATATCTAACATGATTTCTAAAGATCCCCATTCTCCATGACCATTGAAGCAAATCGAATAGGATTTTCTGCAAGATGTAGGTAATAAGTTATAGTTTCATACCCTGAAAATGCATTATGATTGATTTACTATTTTTAAAGTTATCGTTGCAGAAAGTCCGATTGTAATTTTGTTTGGGACATACGGTACAATAGGGAATGCCGCCCAATAAAAGACCCCTTGTTTATCTCAACAAAACGATTTCCTACCTCCTTTCAAGAGCTCTATTTTTAAACATTTGTCTTGTTAATTGCAATCAATTTATAGTCGTGTTCTATACCTTGACACCGACCCTTGTGTACATTTAATTAGATGCCGCATAAAATTTGTAGAAATATTATGGTAACTTTGTTCTGTACGTTATGAGTAATGATGGATATTGTTATATAATTATGTAATTTTACAAGGTAGTAGAATAATAGCACTGTAATAATGTGAATTATGAGAATATTGATGTTTTAGATGATGGATATTTTGAAATGTAATTTTTTACAAGGCAGTAGAATAATAACAATATGAGATTATAGGTTTTCCCATCCATTTTAACACTTTTTTTTTCATTCAATTTTATAAATTTGAAACTTCAATTTCGTCCCAAGACAATACAGAGCGTGTCCGTGTGTTAACACTTTAAAAAGTGTGTATACATGTTTATGTTATACC
Source organism: Echinarachnius parma (assembly GCA_037951105.1). Lineage (NCBI taxonomy): Eukaryota > Metazoa > Echinodermata > Echinoidea > Clypeasteroida > Echinarachniidae > Echinarachnius > Echinarachnius parma. Next base: position 55,904 of record JBAMJV010000997.1, on the reverse strand, counting down.
CCTAAAAAATGATTAATCTTACAATTTAGCAATCAAATAAAGACAATACAAAACAGAACATTACAGCGTAATACATGCGACGAATTTGTATCGAATTTGAATGAAAATGAACGCAAAGTGACGAAATTGCTTTCGCTTTTATGTGCTCAGCAACTGTGACCGACGAATTTGAATTGTAATTGACAATAATTTGTGACAAAATTGGTCGACAATAGACAACATTAAAGTTGACATTGGCACATTATTGGCTTCTCGGGACGAAATTGAAGTACAAATCAATCAAATTGAATGACAAAAGTTTTAGAATCGGGAAACCTATATTGTTGATATTTGTTGTTTTAGATGAAATAATAAATTAATGTGCGTTTGAACCACAATTTTATTTACGATTTAATTGATATAGTTTTGTTTTATTATTGAAAGAAAATTGAGATGTTATTGTTACGCATAGTCTTGGATGAGTAATTTTTTTACATTTTTATTGCGTTGCAGCCTGTCTATTCGTCATCTAATTATCATTGTGTGGACAAAGCAAATTTTCTCTGGTATTATGATAATTGGACTAATAAATGAAATGAAATGAAATGAAAATGATAAGGCACGCACTACCCGCACACGTTTGTGTGATGACTATACAATGTAAAGCGGAGAGGCGGGATAGTAATACTGTGGGAGAGGAAACGGCTGGCTCGGGCATAACTCGCACCCAAGCTGTGAATGCACTGCTAATAATTAATTACCTCAAGTAGAATTAATAAAAAATTCGATCTATCGCGTGCTTTTGCGTTTAGTGTCAGCATTACAATTGGCATTATTTGTTAGCAGTTTATACATAATGCAGGAATATTGACTATCAATGGATGGACTATGGCATAATTGTTTGACATAAGTGTTGACTCTTTTGTGTTCTTTATAATGGACCAGAATATTAATTTTAACATTATTACATTGTTGTTCTTTATTATGCTTTAAAGGGATTGTTCAGTGTTGGTATAGAGGGAGCATCAATAAATATTTTGTTTATGTGGTAATGAACAACTGAGTGTAAAATTTGAAAGAGCACTTGTAAGAATGGCTACCATATTATCCATTTCGCTATACCATTAGCGCATATATTTAATGAATCTTTATGTACGGGAAGCTTTCCCCAATCGTTTAAACTTGCCAAAATAGTACCTATACCGAAGAATAAGCTTACTAATGACATACGTAATTATCGTCCTATATCATTGCTATCGATAGTGGCAAAAGTATTTGAAAGAGCAGTCCATTCACAGCTCCTTAAATATATTGAAAAAGAAGGTCTCATGACTGAGCGCCAATCGGGTTTTAGACCCAATCACTCAACTGCAACATGTCTAACTGAGATTTGTGATTATTTATATGAAAATTTTGACAGGGGTAAATTTGTTGGCGCTACATTCCTAGATCTCAGAAAAGCGTTTGACGTCATACCCCATGACTTGCTTTTGTTAAAAATGTCTTACTTTGGAATAACTGACGTTGAATTGAAATGGTTTGAATCTTACGTAATAGATAGAAAGCAGTGTGTGTTCTATAAAGGAGAAACGAGTGACTCTCTCCCCGTGAGAACGGGGGTCCCACAAGGATCAATACTAAGACCACTTCTCTTTTGTTTGTTTATGAATGATATGTCAAATTTAAAACTGAGTATTGATACAAAAATCTCACTTTATGCAGACGATACAGCTGTATTTCACTCAGGTTTTGATGTTAGGAAAGTGCAGACAAATCTTCAATCAGATATAAATAAACTTAGTAAATGGTTTTTAGACAATGGTATGATTGTAAACTCAGACAAAACGAAGGTTATGTTGTTCTCATCTCGGCAGAAAAAAAATAATTGTAACTTCCAGATATTTATGAATGGTCAATTACTTGAAAATGTAACCAAACTCAAACACCTCGGTGTAACTTTTGAGCAAAGTTTGAATTGGTCATGCCACGTGGATGATGTTGTTAGGAAAATTGTACGATCAATTGCATGTATACGAAGAATTATGTCCTGTTTAACAATCGACAATTTGAAACAGTTGTATTTTACACTTATACTCCCGTACATAGATTATTGTTGCACTGTGTGGGGTTCTCTAACAAAAAGAGACATGTTGAGGATACAAAGATGCCAAAACAAATACGCTCGAATGATTTTGAAAGCTGACTATAATACTCCATCATTGGGACTCCTTCACTCACTGAAGTGGCAGCCCGTTGAACAAAGAATACATTTTCATTATTATGTTATGGTGTATAAGTTATTGCACAACCTTGCCCCACAATACCTTTGTAATTTAGTATATAGGCGTAATGCAGCATATTGTACTCGTTATACCATTTCTAGCCAATTATACTTGCCAAAACCTAGAACTGAATATAGAAAACGCTCCTTCTCGTATGTTGCAAGTAAACTTTATAACGCACTACCTATGTATGTCCAAATATCTCCCACATTAAGCATATTTAAAAAACGCCTTCGGCAACACCAGTCCATTATATGATATCGCAATAACTATCGCAATTTGATTTTTATACACTTAAGTTGAAATTTTTATTCTGTCATACCCCCGATGTAACTTTGTTTTAATTGCCAAGTTTTTAAAATGATTTTTATTATATTTATGTATTTATGTTTTGTATGTATGTATATCTTTATGCTGTGTTTTTCAATGTAAACGTTGTAATTTCTATCTGATACAGGGCCCTCTTGTAAAGCAGGCCTTTGTGGCACTGAATGGGGCTACCCTGTGTTTTTAAAGAAGACTGAATAAATAAATAAAAAATAAATGTCTTATTTCTTATCATTATGTTCTCATTATACTAACATGTAAATGGCCTCTATTATAGGACTCTTATGCTGCTGTACGTACACACAGAAACATATGCATTTGCAAAGATACACACAATATAACTCTCTGTGCAAGTACACACATTTTATGTTACATATATCATATATATCGATTAAAAATAAACTACAAACGACCCCCATGGTGCAAGCCCATAAGCTCATTGCAAGAATATGAATCGGACCTTGTATGACAATGGACAGAGCATTTTCTTAATTTCTATATTTGAATTCCTTTAAATTTAAATGTCATTGCAAGAGCAGTTACATGTGATTGCTAATTCAATTTAAAATTTTCGAGGTTAGGCTACCTATGACTTGAATATGAGTGGCGGTTATTGTATTAACCGTTAAGACAAAGCGAAGAGAAGAAAGTAAGTAGCGTAATTTATTCATTTTCAGCTAATATTAATGTCTAATCGGAGAGAAAGAAATGTTATTTAAAACGGACTTAATTACCAAGCAGAACTTCGAGTATTTCATTATTGAAGTCTGCTTAAATATGATCAATGAACCAAGGAATGTTATGAGATTCTTCTTCGAGTTGTCTAATTTCATCATCCCCAAGCATACACGTAACAGGGGTGGGTTTGCCTGAAGAAATCGACACAGACCGACACTTAGAGAGCTTCAACTTGAGATCTCCGTAGATGTTATGATTATGATGGTTGGTTGGTTTGGTAAATCAATTTTTGGTGGGTTCAACATTACTGATAGCCATTTTTGGTCACGACCCTACCTAAATTTGTCATGTACCGTACGATTGGACAAGGGGTGGGAAATTGTGCCTTTTCAGAGCGTGAGTAATGCATGTCGTTGCTACATGGGCGTCGATAACAGGGGATGGGGGGGGGGGGGGGGGGGGGGGTGGTAGGGGGATGTATCCCCCATTATTTGAGAGATGGGGGATCGATGGCCTGTATTATTATCCCCCCCCCCCCCCCCCCCCCCCCCACACCCACCCAATATAAACATTACAAGAATATCAGGAGGAAGGGATATTACACTCTCTCGTTCATTATATGAAAGTTGATACGATAATATTGATAACAAAAATCCTAAAGTTTCCGGGGGCTCTGCCCCCTGGACCCCCGTTGAGATCCTCACTGCCACTGCGCCACTGCCAAATGCACCAACCGCGATATAAGAATCAATTCAAAGTCATCTTCATTTGAACTGATGATGAACTATGGGTGTCTTTGCTTGCGCTAGTTCTACGTCTAAACTCCATTGTGTGCCCTGGTGTGCAAACAATGATAAATATGAAATCAAATTACAAAGTAAATAGGCATACCGCACTGGCGTAAAGATAGGGTCCCTTGGGGCTGCATGCCGCCCCTAAATGAATGTAAAAGTTTCAGTCGTTATACTGTATAAATATAATTTTAAAAGTCATAGTTATTAGCTTTTTTACTAGTCTATAAATGATTCTTAAAAAAAAAAAAAAATCGGCATACATCCTTTGTATTGCCTTATACCTCGATATGCCATTAGAATGGAATAAATCTGTCTCAACTAACGGTTCATACTGGCATAGACCTTCGTGCACGTATCATTGATACTAGTCTGGGTAGTCAGAATAATCATTACACTGTTCCTTATCATTTCGCTATTACATTGAGACCTCGTACATTATAATGAAATATCTAAGCTAAAAGAGACAGTACAGTTAGAGACAACATAATATCGTCCATTTATTAAGTAGGCAGCCGTGAAGATTCATAAAGGACAATGGAGGTCTCGGGAAACACATCCAACCAGCAACATACAGTTGCTGCTGATGCAAATGGTGGTACGCATGGCGGTGGTGGTGGTGGTGGTGCTAGTAAGGCATGGTACTGGTGGCAAGAGCCGAACCATCTTGTGGTGTATGCCACGCACTGTCTCCACGGCGCTCAGCAAGTGCATTAGTTCCGCCCAAGACAACCAGGTCCAGGTGTGGTTCGAACCCTTCTTCTACTGCCTCTTCACCTCTCTCAATATATGGAATGAACAGAAGCTCGTCGTACCGCCTAGGTACGAAGGGAATGAGGAGGTGTATCGTCAAGCCGCTAACCTATTCAACGAGACTTTCAAGTGCAACGCAAACCCAGAGTACTTGTCGTGAGTGTCTCCGGATCAAAGTCGATTTGACCACTACACATATTGCACGACTCGGTCCCGATTTGACGACCTTACGATCTGATTTATAATAAACTTTTTATATACGCACGTCTTGTTTTATGCTAGGTTTACACCATGTCCCCGGCGGTCACGGCAGCCCCGTTTGCCCAAAACGTAGTGCGCCGTGAGATTTTGACAAATTTTTCCTCTGTATTCAAGTTTTGTTAGGTCTTGGCAAGTTTTCTCACGGTCTATCACGGTCTAACACGGTAACCGTGACGGGCCGTGGGGTGAAGAGCCCCTTCCCCCCACTGATGGTGCGTTTACACCATATTCCTGGCGGCCACGGCAGCCCCGTTTCAGGCCACCGTGGACAAAACGGGATGGACGTGAGACAACGCGGTGGGACGGAATGGGCAAACGTGTCCAGGCCGCGATTGACGTGGATGCCGGGCCAGATTTTTAAACTGTCAAAAAAATTGCCACGGCAGTCACGGTGCGGATGAGAAGCCTAGCAGGCCAAAGTAAAACGGGGTGAACGCAACAAAACGTGACAGTACGTAATAGGCCGTAACAAAACTTGGAGGCTGTCCGTAGTAGGACGGGAAAGGACCGTGAGATGTCGGGGAATGTCTTCCCGTCCTACTACGGACAGCCTCCAAGTTTTGTTACGGCCTGTCACGTTTTGTTGCGTTCACCCCGTTTTACTACGGCCTGCTAGGTTGCCGTGGCAAATTTGTTGACAGTTTAAAAATCTGGCCCGGCATACACGCCAGTCACGTTTGCCCATTCCGTCCCCCCGCGTTGTCTCACGTCCATTCCGTTTTGTCCATGGTGGTCTGAAACGGGGCTGCCGTGGCCGCCGGGGACATGGTGTAAACCTAGCATTAGATCAGATACTCCATTGTTTGTCCGGTCAGAGTCGGATCTTGTATAGTGTGTGGTGGTCTATGTATTGTTATGTCGACTAACGGTAATGCAGCATTTTCTGTTGATTGACCAGTTAATAACTGTATTATATATACGAAGAAAAACGTTAATGGGTTTAATTATAGAAGCAAATCTATATAAGGGAGACAATGGGGTAGGGGGTACATTTTGAGAATGATAAAGGAAAGATTCCGTATATAGGGTAACAGAAGCAACGGAGTAAGATACGTTCTTCACAATTCCTATGTACATTTTTTAATGTTACAGGTACATGTCCATCAAGCGTATTCTCGAAGGCTCGAATGTTCCACACCTTTTTGTGAAAGAAATGGCTCGAGCGATGGACAAAGACCATCTGGATTTCATCCCAGAAGGATTCACGCACGCCTTTTTGATTCGTCACCCTTTGCGCGTCTTTTCGTCCGTCCGCAAACTTGTCCTTGGACGCTTCTCGATGCTTGGCCAACCCGTAGACGAGCAGACGTTTGATCTCGGTCGAGACGACCCTTACAAAGACCACACTAGGGAACATTACCAAGAAATTCACGACATCTGGAAGTACATCCGAGAGACGTCCGACAGATCCCCAATCGTCATCGACAGTGACGACCTCCTGGCGAAGCCTGCTGAAGTTATGTCGAAGTTCTGCGAAGCCGTCGGGCTGCCCTTCGATGACTCGATGATGAAATGGGACGCGTCACCTGAAGTCGTCGAGAAGTGGATGTTTTGTGCGGAAGGGTTTATCGAAAAGTTGTCGCATACCTTCGAGAGAGCCATTACTAGCAGCGAGTTTGTACCCTCACGTGACATGCCAGATCGTGATCAGCTGACCCCTGACGTCATCAGATGTGCAGACGAGGCCATGAAGTATTACAATGAGATGTATGAAGCTAGATTAAAGATCTAATAGGACTTTGACGTTTCAAATGGTGGTCTGGTATATGATGTTATGCACATGATAATGTTAAAAACGATAAGGCATAATGTTGTCTATATCATGTATACTCTAAAATTGTAGTCTATTGATAGATTGTCCGATAGAGAATATGAATACTCATTTCAAAGACATTATTAAAGGTGGCTAGTTGTAGGAGCAAGCGGAGAAGAGACATGCCTGCATGGGCTTACCGATTTGTTATATTTATTTGTTTCTTAACTGCAAAATATTGGACATATGTAAACGAATACCATCACCTCTCAAAATAAACTATTTATTAATAGTTTGTGTTTTCGATTGATACCTTTACTCGTTTATAGTTGACTTAAAGTGATCCCGAAATCAAAAGGGCGAAATTTTTAATTTTAGTCCAGCTGACTTTTGTAAATTAAATCCAAAGATGTATTTTGTCTGTATAAATAAATGCAACTTCCGCCTGCAATGACATAATTTGGCCACGCATCTGAAATCGCGAATTTTCAGGGGCGGAGCTTATGCAAGATCAAGGAAGGCTTTTTGAACTAGTTTTGACATATGTAATTTTATGTTATTGAATATATTTGTTGTTATATAGGCTGAATTATTAACCAAAAAGATAGTTAAATGTGATAATAAGAAAATATATTTGGTTTGCTGGGCCACTTTATAAGGGAATTTAATAGGCATTTAAAAACAAGCAAATGTTTGTTGTTCCAATAAGTATTCTAAATGACACTGTTGGCAACACTGGTGTTATACAAAGCGAATAATTGAAAGAGTTAACTTGATCTTTGTCGTTCTGGCATACATGTTATATACCGGTACATTTATGTATTCTTTTAATTCAAATAAACAGTAATTAATAATAAGGAATCGTTGAATTTGCTTTGTATATTTTGTTGTGTGTAAACAGTAATAACTAATAAGTATAACCTTATGACCGCTTGTGTGTATAAGAATCACCCTCATATAACGTATGATAGAGCTATTTATGGTTTGATACAGGGGCGTCGATCACGGGGGGGGGGGGGGGGGGGGATGGGGGGGATATATCCCCCCAATATTTCAGGTGGGGGGGATGGCCTGTATTATCATCCCCCCCAAATATTTGGGGTTCAAAAATATATAATAACATTAAAATTAAGGAGCATTGCCCCCTCTCATGAATGGAAGTTGTTACTATAGTCTTCTTTAAACCACTTTTTGATAATGCTAAACTGCCCAAATCCAAAATCTTCCGGGGCTGCGCCCCTGGAACCCCGATTAAGGTTATTTGACCCAGTACCAGCCATGTACTCATTAAATAGTTTTATTCAGGACTTCTCTCTTGGCAAACTTTCAGGCGATCCTGGCCCACTATGCGTTTGCGTTTCGCTAACTAAAATTGAGCTAACTATTCAATAGTTAATTGTATTTCTGGATATTACAAATCCCAAAGCTTCCGGGGGCTTCGCCCCCTGGACCACCAATAGGCTTTCCAATGTGGGTATCCCTTGACTTATTATATTCAGGGTTCCATCAGGATGATTGCAATCGACAGTATTTATCTATCAGGCTAAAATTCATCCATACTTGGACAGTGCCCTCATCATAACAGGATGCTTGCAATCTTCCAATCTCTAAACAGCTAATTCAAAAGCCAATTAACTAAAGAATAGTTAACTCTATATTTACATATAGACAACATCTTTATATCTGGATATTATAAATCCCAAAGCTTCCGGGGGCTCCGCCCCCTGGACCCCCAATAAGCTTCCCAATGTGGGTATCCCATGACTGATGCTATTCAGGGTTCCATCAGAATGCTTGGAATATATGTATCTATCAGGCTAAAGTTCATATTGGACAAAGCCCAGCTAAACAGCTGAATTCAAAAGCTTCCCCCCAGCCATAAAAACCCGGGCACGCTGCTGGGTTGTCGCTTTGCTCCATCGCCAGAGATGGTCAAAATGACGAATCACCCCCCCCCCCCCCCCCCCCCCAATGGCGAGAAGAAATCGACGCCCTTGGTTTGATACCAACCTACATGCAAGATTTGAATTACAGGACAATCAGAGTCACAGTCTTCATAATTATAGTCTTCGGAGTTCTCAACCCGCTGCTCCTAAACTTGATTAATCAACCCTTTTGTACGAGTATTGTGTATTGTTTATTGTGTATTGTGTACAATTAAAAGTTATCTCTTTAGTACATCTTTTTTACAATCATTATATTTGTTATATAGGGTGGCCCAGAAACACCTACGATCGTTAATTTCATCAACACCATCGACCAAATGTCATTTCTTCGTTTAGTAGTTGTGTATACATAACTTGTTAAAAGGCTATTTCCCATGGTAGGTTTCCCCAATCCATAATAATAAAGGTACCCTTTAATATATTGCACAGGTATTATATCACTACTCTTCTGCGCATTATACAGGGTGGCCCAGAAAGGATGCAACACCTACGATCGTTATTTTCATTGTTTTTTATTTGATTGGGTAGAACATTCTTTTTCCAACAAAATGATACCATGAGCATTGATTTTGGGTAAGGCGTTTGGATCCTAGGGTCATTTTTCTGAGGCAATGTCGTTTCCTAAATTTGCTACTTTTCGTCTCCAGCGATCCTCGGAACACTGAGACATTCTCGCCCCACGGCCTGCCGTATAATTAGCTGTACATACGAATGGCTCGCATTGTCTTCCTTACAAAGGGAGAGCAGTCATGCGGTTCTTCTGTACAGGTAATATTATGGCAGGCCATGGGGCGAGAATGTCTCATTGTTCAGAGGATCGCTGAAGACGAAAAAGTAGCAAATTTAGGAAACGACATTGCCTCAGAAATATGGCCCTAGGATCCAAACGCCTTACCCAAAATCAATGCTCATGGTATCATTTTGTTGGAAAAAGAATGTTCTACCCAATCAAACAAAAAACAATGACATTTGGTCGATGATGTTGATGAAATTATCGATCGTAGGTGTTGCATCCTTTCTGGGCCACCCTGTATAATGCGCAGAAGAATAATACCTGTGCAATATATTAAAGGGTACCTTATTATTATGGATTGGGGAAACGTGCATGGGAAATAGCCTTTTAACAAGTTATGTATACACAACTTACTACTAAACGAAGAAGTTGTTTGGATGCCAGCTATAAAGATCAATCTTCAGAAAATGATACGGACTGTTGATCGATAATAACTATTTAACTGTTATTTAACCCAACGTCCACTGGAGCATGGTTGTCACTGTATTAAATATACGGGGATTTCAATATCTAGTAGAGAATGCGTTTAATAACACAATCACTTGAAAATGTTGAACTAGTCGTGTAGTGTAATCCTCAAAATATAGGGTACATTCTTGAAATATAAAAAAATATAGACATCATTAGAATATTCAGCGAGCAAATCGGATTATATAGACAGATAGACGATACAAGACACAGGGGTGGGGGGGGGGGGGGGGGGGCACGTGCCAACATGCCCCCATGTAGTTACGCCAAGTGCTGCCCAGTGCACCAACCGCGACAGAAGAATCGATTCAAAGTCATCTTATGAATTGATGTTGAACTTGGGTGTAGGTAATTATTGTCTCTGCAGGCGCAAGTCCTAAGTCCAAAAGTTCATAGTGTGTGTATTGGTGAGCATACAATGATATATATGAAATCAAACCTATTGTTAGTATATGTGCTGATAGTATTAAGGTCTGATATTATAGACAAGTAAGATATCGGACATCGTCGATATCGATGTCCGTATACTCGATATTGCGTGTGTACTGTAAGCACTGCATTCCATTGAAGAAGACATGTGACTTCATCATGGCTGACTGCGATCAGTAGCGACGTCGTGTTTATCATGAATAAAGATTCACACCTGAAATGACTTTGTACTCGACCATTATTGATTAGCATACATGCAAATAACATTGCATGGTGTCAGAGTTGAGGATCCGCTTTGGAAAATGACGTTTCTGAGGGGAGAAAGTGAAGTTTGAACCCGAAAATAAGGTGAAGACGTTTCAGTTTTTTCGCATGCAATACTCGTAACACGTAGGGAACGAAGCCACTACGTACAATCAATACACTAAACCTTGTACACACGGTTGTCTATGGCAATACAGTATACATAACATGACTGATTCAGCGTGGAATGTCGTTGTGCGTAAGACATACTAACCTCCATGAAATTGCTTGTATCGTTATTTTGACTGGGTTTTAAAGTACCGCAGCAGTAAAATAAGTTATTAAAGCATTGTTCTGAGAGGGTGAAAGAGTGAGATTGATTATGGCGACTAGTCTTAGCCAACCAGATTCATTGGATTTGAGTGGAAATCTAGCAGAGAATTGGAAGCGTTTCAAGCAGAGGTTTGATTTGTTCAATGTTGCTAGTGGAATGTCGCAGAAAGATGATAAATGCCAGACTTCTATGTTTCTTCATGTCGTTGGGGATGGCGCCCTAGACATATACAATACGTTTGTGTTCGCCGAAGAGGGTGATGAGATGAAACTTGAGAAAGTCATTGAGCAGTTTGAGAAATATTGCATGCCAAAACGCAATGTGACATATGAAAGACATAGATTCTTCACGAGGTCACAGTGTGAGAGTGAAACGATTGATCAGTATGCTACAGAGTTGAGACATCGCGCACAGTCGTGTGAGTTCGGAGATTTGACAAACAGTTTGATTCAGGATAGAATTATCTGCGGAATGCTGGATAATGGGGTCCGTAAACGTCTATTGAGGCACGATGCGTTGACACTCGATAAGACATTGCAGCTATGTCGTGCTGCTGAAACTACTCGAGCTCAAGCCAATGAGTTGAGTTCAAAGGATGAGGTCTCCGTCGATGCTCTAGGAAGTAAGAAAAGGTTCTCTTCCAGGTCTCAGCAGAGTTTCAGGCAAGGTGAAGTTCATAGGCCACATCAGGGTCAGGATTCAAGGCCGAAACAGAATTCAAGGAGTACATGTGGTAGATGTGGAAATTTCCATGGTTCGAATGGATGTCCGGCTCAAGGTCAAGTTTGCAGGAAATGTGGTAGGAATAATCACTTCGCAAAGTGTTGTAGAACACCGGTTGACAGAGTAATCAATGAGTTGCAGAATCTGGAGGTCGAAGATGATTTCTATGTTGATGTCGTAGAGGCAGAGAAATCAAGTGACGAGTGGAAGGTCAATGTGATTGTCAATGATAAACCAGTAGAATTCAAGTTGGATACTGGCGCTCAGACAAATCTAGTTCCGGAATCAGTGTATCAGAGTTTGAAACCTAAACCAAAGTTGCATCCGGCGCGTGTGAGGTTGACAGGGTACAGCGGAGTAACCATCCCGGTCAAGGGACGTTGTTTTGTACAGGTTCAGTACAAAGGTTCAACTCACACCATGGACTTTCTAGTGACTCCAGGAGAAAGACAACCGTTGCTAGGACTACAAGCATGTGATGCGCTACAGCTTGTAAAAAGAGTCTTGAATGTCAAGACAGAATCGCGACATGTGGTCGACGATTACCAAGACGTGTTTCAAGGGCAAGGATGTGTGCCAGGCAAGCATCACATCACACTAAACAAGGATGAAAGACCCATTGAACACGCATGTAGGAAAGTGTCATCCAACAGACGGAAACAGTTTGTTGAAGAAACAAAGAAAGACAAGACACTACAGCAGCTGTTAGGAGTCATCAAAGATGGCTGGCCTGAATCAAAACAGCAGTGTCCAGTAGCTATCAGAGAGTACTGGAACATCAGAGGTGAGCTATCTGAAGCTCAAGGCTTGATACTCAAAGGCAACAAGATTGTTGTACCAGCATCGATGAGGCATCAGATGCTGAGTCAGATCCATGAGGGTCACCAGGGCATTGAAAAGTGCAAGAGACTTGCAAGAGTTGTCTTGTATTGGCCCAGAATCAATCAAGATGTTGCGAAAATGGTACAAAATTGCCATTCGTGCCTGAGGTACAAGCCAAAACAGCAGAACCTGCCCATGTGGGACAATGATCCCCAGCACGTCGATCCTCAAACGGTGAGGGAAAGGAAGGAAGGGCAGAAAGCAAAACAAAAGAGACACTATGACCAACACGCTCGAGACCTACCAGAGTTCAGCGTAGGAGATCATGTCAGACTGCAAGACATGCAGAACAATCGTTGGTCACAACACGGGGTCATCAGGACTAGGCTGCCAAATCGTTCATATTTGGTACAGCTCGACAACGGCGAGATTCGACGACGAAATCGACGTCATATTCGACCGGCGCCACAACGCAGAGATGAGGGAATCATCGCAGCGCAGACGGACAGCGATTCCGAGGACGTCGCAGTCAACGATGACGACAACCACGCACGACGAGGTGATCGACCAGCGTCGCCAGGACCACCAGCGTCATCATACTGGACCACCAGGAGTGGACGACCCGTCAAGCCCCCAGAGCGCTTGGATCTTTAAGATTTAGGATAAACAGAACTTAAAGAACATAGACATTACAAAAAAGATGCATGTTCCATGTTTGGATTTTAAAGAGAAACATGGGCAACAGTTTAAAAGGACTATTGAAATAGCACTTATGAAATGAATAATTGATAAAGACTCTTAAAATGAAACATTGAAAAGACTGTCAATTATTGGAAGTGAAAGTTACATTTTATTATGACAAAAAGTATTCAGTTCAAATGTCATATTTATAATGGTTATGTTTAACAATGTTGTTCTGTTCTCTCCACAGATGTCTGGATGAAGACTTTAAGATGGACTGAGTTATAGAGTTCACAAGATTGGAGTCAAATAAGTCATATGATTTGTATTTGTAAATGTTTAAACAAATATGCATTGAATGAATAGGTTTTTAAAGATAAGTAAATTGAAACATATAGAAACTCACACAATTATAAAGATATTGGATTGTTTAATATGCTTAAAGTTTAAAGGTGATAAAGAAACAAAAAATGATTCAGTAAAATGCATGTAGTTTAAAGGTGATAAAGAAACAAAAAATGATTCAGTAAAATGCATGTATTATAATTGTGTAAAAAGAAAGGAAACCTTCTTTAAAGAAAGGGAGGTGTGCTGATAGTATTAAGGTCTGATATTATAGACAAGTAAGATATCGGACATCGTCGATATCGATGTCCGTATACTCGATATTGCGTGTGTACTGTAAGCACTGCATTCCATTGAAGAAGACATGTGACTTCATCATGGCTGACTGCGATCAGTAGCGACGTCGTGTTTATCATGAATAAAGATTCACACCTGAAATGACTTTGTACTCGACCATTATTGATTAGCATACATGCAAATAACATTGCAGTATAGGCCTATACTGACGTATAGATGGGGTGATTGGGGATGCATGTCGCCCCCTAAACTATATTTAAGTGTGTTATATTCTTGCTTCATATAACATAATATTTATTGCAAACGATGCAATCAAAAATACATGTCAAATATCTGAAAAATGAGGGGGACAATCCCCCCCCCCACTTTCAAATGTATAGGGGGGACTTGCATGCCCCCATCCCCCTCCTGTTGACGCCCGTGATTGATGCATGTGATCTGATATGAACACCGCGCATTGTGCGATGATTTCACGTCAAATGGATATTTTATGGCCAAGAAATTAGCAAAAATACAAATTTATATTCGCGCCCTGATTGCACTGACTTTGTACACAGTTAGACTTTCCAGTGGATAATTACATATTCAGAACACTTTGATCGTAAATGTTTTTGTAACGAAAGGGGAAATACGGAAAACCGAACCTCTTCCATGCTTCCCGGCATTGGTAATACAATTTGTATGCAACGAACTGTATTATACAAAGCAGGAAATACAACGTGGTTCCTTGAACCTTGAAGTGATAATCCCTATAGCAGCTCACTGGGGAAGCTAAACTGGCCTTACACATTACACTTGGAGTTGGAAAGACTAAACACGCAGTGAACTTGGTACGTAGTATACGATATACGACTCATTGAACAAACGACAACCTTTGAACCAAGTGGAATATTGGCATACAGTAGTAAGTTTTTGTGATTTTCTGTGATATTCACACATAATAAATACATGTATACATGTATAACGTTCCTAATTGTGGACACCGAGGTCATAAAGGCTAGGTGAAGGAGATAAATACGGGCAAGATCCACCCCTACAAGACAAGGGGTTAACAGCATGCTGCATTAACCCCTTACTCCATTGCCTTGAAAAAAGCCTGATAGTCAGCTGCCTTCATTGTCCAAGTAAACACTGGGGAATTCCCCTGTCTACCTAGCCTTAAAACTAGATGTTTTTCACACTATTGATCAATTTGATGCTGTGTATGTCTGTATAAATTGCATAATTGCTTTGGCCTTTGTTCAACAAACAATTATAGCATGCCTTCATTGAATCATTGTGTTAATCTGTTCAAAGCTGGTTGTAAAGAATTCCTTAGAGTCACAAATTGACCTATATTCATTGTTATATACTTTGGAATGCGATACAAAAGCCACATGTATTGACTATTGTCTTGTCCAGACACCTATTGAAATGCTGCACCCCTGCAAATAGTACAAGTCAGAGTACTTTGCAGAACCCATTGTCAGTTAGGTCATTCAGACACTAATCTCTGAAATAATCCCTTCAGCCTTTTGATAATACTGGCTGGCAGACAAGCCTAAACATGTAAACAACTGTTCTAAAACCTGTGCTTGAGGGCTGCACAGTCAGAAAGCTCAAGCTCAGATTGGAGCTTCAAGTCATAGATCAAATAATTTAAAAACTGGAATTTAAAGTGCTTCTGACATTGGAAAGCTCATGTAAGTTTTAAATTATATTCAATTCTAACCCCCTGTTATGTTAAGTTTGATTAATTGGTGAGATTTTAGCTAGAAATGATTTTTATGATTTTTGCCAGTCTCACAAATTTGTTTACTGCAGCCTGCCTATGAGAGTGACCCTAGGGTGGGCAAGATCGAGAGTATGTCATGTAAACAGTGGCGTAAACCAAGACTTTTTCAAGCGGGGGGGTTATTATTTTCGTCGACCAAAATTTTCAAGGGGGGAAGGGGGAGGGTGTTGGTCAAGTATTATTGATGGGGGTATCGGTGAAGATTGATTTTTCGAGGGGGGGGGGGGGGTGTCGAAGATTTTTAAAGGGGGTTGTTGGTGAAGATTTTTAGAGGGGGGTTGTTGGTGAAGATTTTTCGAAGGAGGGGGGGGGGGGCGTCAGTGAAGATTTTTCGAGGGGGCGTGTCTGTCAACATTTTTCGAGGGGGGTGTCAGGTGAAGATTTTTCGAAGCTGAGTCCGAAATCCTTCAAAAAATGTTGAGGCCGAGACCGAGATCCGTCAAACGTTTCGAGGCCGAGACCGAGACCACATGGGTTTTGGGAGCTGAGACCACTTAAATTTTGCAAGGGGGGTGGGGGGGGAGGGGGGCTCCAATTTTATCATTTTTTAAAAATCCAAAATGGCCCTGGACCATTAATCCACTTCCAAACATTATTTGGATGTTTTGAAATTGTTTAACTTTGCAAGGCCCCTTAATAACCAGTATTAATGTCTTGCTTAGCTTACTATTTTAAGATGGGACCTTTTAGGGGCTCTTTGCTGCTGACTAAACCCCTCACAAAAAGTTCCACAATTCAAGTTTGAGCGTATATCTTTCCCGTTCATAAATTTGGTATCATTGAAAAGCTTGTTTTTCCCTCTTGACATTGGTATGACATTTGCTATGAATATTTTATCATGGAATGAGCACGACACCATAATATGGGGCAAAGTCATAAGTGAAATGTAGCAAAATGCATTGACATTGTCAACAGACTATAGTGTACCTTCCTTTTTTGGGAAGAATAAAGGTGTTCTGAATGATGTTGAGGCGGTCATGGATGAATGCCAATGGTGTACTGTATTATCCTTTTCTTTGGAGAATGAAATGTGTCTTTATAATTTTGAGGTGGTGCAATAACGTTTAGTATGTTGTTATTAATATGTAATGTCTTTTACTGATTGGTTGAGGAAATTATCATTATGTTTTACTTTTACACAGATTATTGCAAGTTTGTCATTTTTTCCAAGTTTACACAAAATCCAACACAATTATACCTATCCGGTTACGGTAAATGTTGCATGCAATCTGGAAATGTACTGGGGCTCACCCCAAACAGGGCTTCGAGTTGCCCGATTGCGCGGGCCTTTTTGACAACGTGGCACCGCTCAGAAAAAAGAAGAACTGATCAAACCTAATTAAACATCATTGAAGGCCCATTTCATTATCCAAACAACAGAATAATTCATTATTGTATTCATGACCACTTCAAAATGATTCCATCCTCCAGAGGAAAGGACAACCATTGACATTCATGAATAATCGCCTCAACATCATTCGAAACGCAACTCATTCTCCCAATGACATGTGAATCACTGTTGACAATATCAATGCATTTTGCAATATTTCACTTTTTACTTTGCCTCATATTCTGATATTCGGATGTAATGCACATTCCATGATAAATATTCATAACAAATGTCATATAACTATACCCATACAGGCGTTAATCTTCATAAAGGATAATGGAAGCCAGTAGTAACACCACATCCGTACAACATTCCGTTGCTGCTACTGCTGCAAGTGGTGGTGGTGCTGGTGGCAGGAGCCGAACTATATTGTGGTGCGTGCCGCGTACCGTTTCCACGGCGCTCAGCAAGTGTATTAGTTCCGCCCAAGACAACCAGGTCCAGGTGTGGTTCGAACCCTATTTCTACTGTCGCATCACCTCTCTCAATCTATGGAATGAACATAAGCTCGTCGTACCACCTATGTACGAAGGAAATGAGGAGGTGTATCGTCAAGCCGCTAACCTATTCAACGAGACCTTCAAATGCCAGGCAAATCCCCAATACCTGTCGTAAGTAAATTATTTTGTATTCCTAATCAAAGTCGGTTTGAACACCACACACTGCACGATCCGGTCCCGATTTGATGACTCAAAAGGATCTGATTTATCATATACGTATATTACGCATGCCTTGTTTTAGATACCCAACTGGTAGTCGGATTTGAATCGTGTAGTGTGTAGTAGTCGGGTCAGGCAGTTGGCTTATTATGCAGTAAACGAGTGAACGTTATACGGATTGTTCATTTGAAAACGTTCATATACTGTATATGAACGTTTTCAAATAATCATTAATGATACCAAAAAAAAAGAAAGAACGAAGTACATAAGAACGATGAGTTATGTGAATTTATATACCAAATCGTCGATTTATTCTCGCCAAATGCGGGATGATACACTGTTAAAACGCTGTGTAAAAAATGTTTTTTTTTTTCAACCTTAGGTGTAGCATGATTAGTTGTAGATAGAAGGGTTGTGTAAAGCGGCCATTGTTCAAGCGTTGATTAAACGTGTTAAATCACGTGATAGTTTCGACCGCGAAATCATCGCGACAAAACCCTTTTTGTCCCACTGCAAACCAAGCGGAACGAGATAGCGACGAGGTAGTGTGTTAGTCTTATAACCCAAAGGTCCCCGGTTCGATTCCGACTTTGCCGTTTTATAGTACAATAATTTTTGTATTTGCTATTTCAACAACAGGGTTGTTTAAAATTGATTCTAAACAACGGTTGTAGAAAAAATTAAAACAACAATTGTGTAAACTTTAAACAACTGGAGTTGTTGAATGTTTTCAACAAGTTGTTGAATTTGTTTACACAGCGTTTTAACAGTGTACGTCAGTTCGACTGTCATCTTCGGCGAAGGAGCGGAGCAACAAACCCAGCAGCGTGCCCATGATTTTATTATGGGGGGGGGGGGGGGGGATAGGGAGCACATAATAGTTTTAACCGAATGACAGCGGACATTGTATACACGTAGAATACTTGGCGAGCACTTTATAAAAAAAAATTAGAAGGGTGGGGATTATGGGCCCGCTACTCAATCCCTGATGGGACCAAGGGGGCAGAGCCTCTGTAAGCTTTCGAATATAGCTGTTTAGAATGTTGAGATTATTAAGTGCATATTGCAAACACCCTTATGGAACCCTGAATTAAATCAGTCAAGGGATACTCACGTTGAGGACCTCATTGGGGTCCAGGGGGCGCGGAGCACCCGGAAGCTTTTGATTTGTTTTGATAACCAGAACTGAAGATGTTCATATTTTGTTTTAAAGATGAAATAGTTAGCTATAGTAAGCTAAATTTTAGAGGACAGAGTGAAAAGTCCTGAATGTGTGTTTGTAAGGATGACGAGGGACCCGGTCAAATGGCCTTGAATGGGGTCCAGATTCTGGATTGGGGCACTTTAGCACTCTCAGGAAGTGGTCTAAAGAAACATATTGTATCAACATTCACATAATCATGATAATGGATAAGAGGGGCAAAACCGGCAAATATCCCTCCATTTTAATGTTATTTTATATTTCTAACCCCAAATATTGGGCAGATAATAACATAGCATGCCCAACCAGGATGGAGGGGGGGGGGGGGGGGGGGGGATATATCCCCCAACCCCACCCCACCCCCGTGATCGACGCCCACGGTTAATACGGATCAGCTTAAAAGAGCATTGGGGTGTAATAAGTGCCGACCTTTTACAAAATGATAATAATAATTACTAAATACATGATATGGACATGCAAGGAAGTTTATTATTTTGAGGTAATTTCTTTCTCCATGAAATTTATACTGCAAAGACAGTCCACATTAGCTTCGCGTAGCATTTCCCATTTCGTAATCACATTTTCTTGTTACAGGTACACGTCCATCAAGCGTTTTCTCGAAGACTCTGACACACCACACCTCTTTGTGAAAGAAATAGCTCATGCTGTGGACAAACACCATTTCAAATTTATTCCAGAAGGATTCACGCACGCCTTTTTGATTCGTCACCCTTTGCGCGTCGTTTCGTCTAACCGCAAACTGCTCTTAACACACTTCTCGACTCTTGGCAAAGCCGTTGACGAGCAGACATTTGACATCGGTCGAAACGACCCTTACAAAGACCAAACTACAGAACAGTACCAAGAAATTTACGAACTCTGGAAGTACATCCGAGAGACGTCCGACAGATCCCCGATCGTCATCGACAGTGACGACCTGCTGGCGAAGCCTGCCGTAGTTCTGTCGAAGTTCTGCGAAGCCGTTGGGCTGCCCTTCGATGATTCGATGCTGAAATGGGACGCGTCACCTGAAGTCGTCAAGAAGTGGGCGTTTTGTGCTGAAGGGTTTATCGAAAAGTTATCGTATGCATTCGAGAGAGCCATTAACAGCAGTGAGTTCTTACCCCCGAATGACATGCCAGATCGTGATCAGCTGACCCCTGACGTCATCCGATGTGCAGATGAGGCCATGAAGTATTACAATGAGATGTACGAGGCCGATTGAAGATCTGATTTTGAAATCGTACGTTGGCATTTCTTTCTGCCGGATTGGTCCAGAATTCATGAATAGAGTAAAAACGATTTACTAATGTTACTATACATGCCACAAGGCAAATACAAACCATAGTCTATCGAAAGATTGTCAAATATAGGGAATATGAGTCATGATTTTGATAACGTATATAATGTAGGTCGGGACTTGAAAGAAAAGAAGTTGCGTGAGCTTTGACTTGGAGTCAGTGCTTGGAGTAGCGCAGGGTTACAATCTATGTTTCTTTAGGGCACGCCGTTCTAGGGGTTTACTCTTGTGTTTTTAAATTGTTTACACGGACTTTTCAGATGTCGGGAGTACCAACGCTTTTAAAAGACACATTTAGTATAGGACATAGTTAAGTTTCGGTAACCAATCTAGATTGTGCAGTCTCTATCGACAAACCAATAATAACAAGTCATATTGGTATAAACTATGAATGTTACATTCCACTTTATCTTAATACAAATATTACTGATGTGGCTGGCTAAAATTTTGTTGGTACGTGCAGAGGATTACTTATTTACTAGATGAATATCTTTTTTTTTAAATCAGAAATCATGAGTCTGTTGCTACGGAAACTGCATGTTTTTAAAGCGCGACGGGACGGAATGATAGAATGACAATTATGTCTTATGAATAAAGATGTATTCTATCAAAATTAAATTCCCAGTTAAATCCTATCAATGATAGGATTTAACTGGGAATTTAATTTTGATAGAATGTCAGACATGCATGATGCATGTTAAGTCTAAACACAAGAAAAAAGCTAAGCTTCCATATGAATACTTTTGGAAATTTCATATTTTGTAATGTGGTGTCGCGCGACGGGACGGAAAATTTGATCATGTACAACACAAATTGCAAATTTTTAGAATTCAACAACAGTCAATCATTATTTATTTATTTTTGCTATTAATGGTTGACTTATGGCTCAAAAAACATAAAAAATAAGCATATAATTGATGTTTGTATCATTGTGTAATGTTTTTTTTTTTTTTTTTAATAATTCCCCATTGGCCCATGTACAAAATATCAATGGTAATTTTTGTTTATTTAAATTGATTTCCGTAAATGATTTATGTTTCAATTTTTAAATGTTGAATAAAAATAATTGCTTATTTAAAGCAAAAATTAGCATGCTTTTAGGTTTTATGCTTGAATTTAAAAGTTCACTTTATTTAGGAAAAATGTGAAAAATTGAGTACATTATGTGGAAGGTATGACTATGATTATTTTATAAAGACCATTTGATATGCCATAATTTTAAAGTTATTACTTATGGAAAACAGTATACAGTCCGATATGCCATGTAAACGAGAAACATGTTCGCGCGCTCCGTATAATTTTGTTACTTTCGGCATTACAAATGTATCGGTGTCTATTATGGAATATTTAACGACAGGAATCATGTACTATTTGTTATAAGATGATTATTTGGAGGAACTGGTTTTTACTTTCATATTGATGAACCCGAATTGAGTGTCAAGCATTGTGACGTCACGGCTGTGACGTCACAAAGTGATCATGAAAAGATGAAAATGCTTGTTTTGTAAATTATCTGTCCCGTAGTCAATAAATGTTGGCAGTTTCGTAAATTGCATGGTAGGTGGTTTGATATTGCTAAGTTTGGGAATGGAAATGCACGCAGCCCTTTCATGATTCTCACTTTACGGACAATTTTTTGGCAATTTCGCAGCGGACTGAATTTGACGTTACGCTCTCCAAAGCCATGCCACCGCGGCGACTTGTTTTGGCTCTCTATGGGAAGTTTGTACACACATACCGTGCACTATAACTACAGTTAACTACCGCCACCCCGAAAAGTAGCCAATGAGAGAGCGAGCTGTAATACAGCATTAATCTGTACCACTCGGTGTACAGATCACTCGAGTGCAGATCAATGCTGTATACAGCTCGCTCTCTCATTGGCTGCTTATTCGGGGGTGGCGGAGATCAGCTCTCGAAGGTCTAATCTGGACTACGTAGCGCTATAAAATCCCTTGAATGGTTGGTCAGTTATGCTTGAACCATAGAGCTGTATTATAGTTTTCTTATTAATTATACATAAAGTGGAATAACTATTTGAAAATATATACATATGTATCCAGGGGCGGATCTAGCTTTTTGCTAAGGGGGGGGGGGGGGGGGGGGGGGAGGGGTTGACCCAATGACGATGCGGATATTATTGTGTGGGTCTGGACACATGATGGCGTTTTTCTATGCACATCACATTTTCACTTGGCAGCCAAGGGGGAGGTTTGAACTAAAGTTTAAACCCCCTAAACCCCCCCCCCCGTAGATCCGCCACTGGTATCTAAACTTGATGATGGTTTGACAGGTGCAGCTTTTTATATCCCAACGTATAAGATAAGCAAATGTTATAGAACCTCCCCAATACATATTATGACTGCAGGAATTGACAGCGATAATTTACCCTTACATTGGATAGAAGATTATTCTCCAGTATCTGTCGTTATACTATCAGACTCGATGTCTGCAGCCCTGCAAGCTATTACAAATATGAATAAAGCTAGTATCATCCAAGTAAAGTGTCTAACTCCACGCAAATTACTTGGAGCTTCCTCGTTTCTCTTCTGCCGTGTTGATTAGCTTATGGTAAGAGAATAATAAAATAGGGTTAGATTTGTATCAAATGTCCCTTCAGTATGAAGATAATTATCATTGAAAATCATCATCTGAAAAGCGTTGCCCAACGCTTTTGGTAAAAAGTACAATTGCCGTAGTTGAACACGCCTGGCCACGGCCGACGGCGCGCCACGCGATCACGGACTCTGGCCTGCGGAGTAGCCGAAACCTTCGGCAGCGCAACGAGTCGATGTACCCGACTGTTGAGCCGAGCGCGCGAAAATTCTGTACCGTCTGTATGTATACACGGGTGCGGATATCGTCAAACGTACGGACGATTATTACTGCGACAAATCTACGGCAGGCCATCAGTATTCGGTGATAAAATATTAACTCAAAATTAGATGAATTTTTCAAAAAATAAAAAAATGCATAGGCCTTACACTTTTTCAAAATTTTTCAAAAGCTTGTTTTAAATAGTTGTTGATGATCTCTCTATTTAATCATGATTTTAATAAAACATCACATGTATAATTTTGTATGAAAAATGGTTAAAACCAATGTGCCTTTTTAGAGAGCGCCCTCTTGTGTTTAGTGGCTCTTTTTGAATGCTAATGGGCTTTTTACTTAGTCGTTTGTAATTTTGTATACCTTTCGAGCATGGTGGAGTTATAACTATTAGTTTATAATCATTACTGTTCAGGTTTGGTCACTAAAGTTTAGCCTTACCAAAACTGTACTACCCCTTTAAGTATTATTGGTATAGGATTATATTTTGAATGGATACCTGCCCACTGTGAATTGCAGGGAAATGGAAGAGCTGATTATTTAGCTAAGCAAGCAACCCCAAAAGAATATGTTGATGTTTGTTTGTTTATTTTTGTTTGTTTATTTTATTTAATCACTGTATATACAATAGTAAAATGCCCGCTTTCAGCTACAAGCTGTTTTTCAGCAGGGCCGTGGAACAAAAGAATACAGAAATACATAAAATAATACAAAATATTCATTACAAACATGTTATTTAAAGAGGGGAAAATAAAACATATTTACAAAGATTGGGGTAATAATAATTTACAGATATTAATCAGAATGAACGAGAAAACCAATAGGCTTAAGTACATGAGTAAAAACAATCATTGAGCAACTAATATGCACATGAATTATAAATCTAGTATGGGTGGCTTCATAATTTCCTTTTTAAATATCTTAACGTCGTGTATAATTCGTAAATAAATAGGTAGAATGTTGAACAGTTTTGATGCATCATATTATAATGGGCTATTTCGAATAAAGTTTGTTCGGGGTCGAGGCAATTCAATTTGGGTGCTAGCATGGCGTAATCTATAATCTAAGTGGGGTTTTAATTCTATGCGGGATGACAACAATGGAGGGGCAAGATTGTGTAGTAACTTAAAAATAAATACCAAAGCTTGTTTCTTTCGGCGTACTTCCAGTTGATCGACACCAAGTGTTCTATATAAAGTTTCCCTATTGAAGCGACTATTTACACCAAGTACCAAACGTAAGCATCTGTTTTGTATAACCTGAAGGCGACTTAACTGTGTAAGATGCCCATTCATCCAAATCAAACTATTATTATCAAAGTGGGGTTGAATCAAAGTCTTATAAAGTACAAGGAAAGTCGTCTTATCTACGAACTGCCTCACTCGTCTGAGAGCGTGGAATGTTTTTAGTGGCTTTTTCCTTACAAAGTCTATGTACTTGGCGGAATAGATATGATTATATTAATTATATGAGTAATTTTTATAATCAATTATGAATAGAGAAAGGAAGATTTTTATTTGGAATTCAATCATTTGTATTACAGCGTATTAACCTTTTGGGTTTTTTAGAAAAGATGAACGAGTATTACCTCACATGAGAATGGGTAAATGTAAGCTAAATGTTTATAAATTTAGTATAAATAAGCATGAAACTGGTCTTTGTGATTATTGTATGGAATTTGAAACAATCGAACATTATTTAATTGATTGTAAGAAGTATATATATACAAGAGAGAAATAAATAGTTTTTACGGTTGAAAGTAAAACAAATGAGTTTACAGAATTTATTGGGGAAGAAGATCATTATTTTGCAGCCTGTGATCATGGCCTTTATAAAAGCCACTGATAAATATTATTTACTGTAGTACCGCCACTGATAAATATTATTTACTGTAGTACCGTAGGTGATTTATAAATGATTTAGTTAATGTAATATAAAGGTGTTTGTTACTCTCCGTCCTCAGGAGGAAGGAGGGTGAAAGTAGGACCATCATTTGCACTGCACAACTACAATAATATGTACCGTATATATATATAATTAATACTTTCACATTGTTCACGGTCTGCACCTCGATTGAAGTTGGTGAAAGCAAAAATAAAACAGCGCCATCTTATGATCACATTTTATATGGACTATAAAACAAGAACAACAACAACAACCAGTTTCGTAACATTCGGTTCAACTTCAATTATATTGCAGGGGTAATCTCTGAGGCCAACCGCGGTCGCCGACGACGTCGATCGTGACGCTGCATGCAGTATTTGGATTTTGGCATTTTGATAATACGTACTTGCGACGTATGACAACTGGGTAACGGGTAATTACGGTAAAAGTATTGGAGACCAAGCCGAGGCAAAGCCAGGCAAAGTCAAAGGCGCCAGGCTTGCATGCCCCATCGATCAAACAGACAAAGGCAAGCTACCCCACCTCCCTCGGCAGACCGTAACAGGTAGCTACCGTAGCCTAGGCTGGCTTAGGCTAGGTAGTGTAGCACTGCAAGCTGCTACTGCCCATACCACCCCTGCCTGCAAGGCCAAGAGCCAAGACCAACGCTGCATGCTGGGCACTGCCCTGGTGATGATGACGCGCGATACCGGCCGGATAGGATGAGCTGAGGCTGACGGCACTGATTCTGTGCTAAGGTCTAAGGACAAGGCTAAGCTGCATGAGCTTCTTTCCGATTCCTTCAGCTTGGGCTAGGACTTGGAGTTGGATTTTCCTGAGTTATAATATAACTTAGTATAGTTATAGAAAATGGCCCTCCATCGAAGGAATGGGGCGCCTTATGGAAGTTTGAACATCGAAGTGAGAAGGAATGGTGTGGGCTTGGCCTTGGAGAGATCTGAATCTTCAAGTTCTGCAAGCACAGCCAAACTATCACAAGTAAGTCACGTGTTGTTTAATGTTTTTAAAGACTTAAAAGAGTAACTTAATTAATACACTACTCACTAGAACTTCTAAGTGAAACTGAAACTTGAAAGGTACAGGTTATTATAAGTACTGGAAACCAGGGTGACTTTGTCCAGTTTCTGAATTTTCATTGACATTGAGCCTCACAAATTTAAGATCTTAAATCGTTTGAAATATGCTCTTATACTATAGCCTAGGGTAATGTAAAGAAGTCACAATTTTTTTCCCAAAAACTGGCCAGAGACAAAGTCGCCTCTTTTTACAGTAACTAAGTGTCTTTCATGAAACTATAAACTCATTAAATTGTAAGACCTGTGCTTGGACACTAATTATGAATTACTTGCCTTTGGCTTTAATTGCAAGATAATTTAATGAGCAGAAGTTCAGAAGAATGTTTGTATGATATATTTGACATCATTTGGAAATATTTGTTTACATTAATTAGTTTGTATATCAATAAGCTAATATAATATGTCTCAATACAAATGTTCTTCCGATCTAATGTTTAATAAATGAAATCTGGATGAGCGAGAACATTTTATAAAGTATATTACCAATCCAATAATACTCCAACTTCCCTGATACTAGTATTACAGAAAACCTCAATTATAAATTGAGACACAAAGTAACAGGCCTTTTTTACCCCTTTTTAGTACATAGTATACTTTAAAAGATTGAACAATAAACAGCATTCTCTTCCAAGACGCGCCAACAACATGACCAACAACAAAAAGGATGCCCGATGCAATTTAAATTTCATCTATATAGTCAAAGAGCATGCATACTTTTTGTCATGCCACAGGCCCGTAGCCAGGATTTTTCAAGGAAGGGGGGGGGGGGGGGGGTGCGTAATAACAAAAACGGGACCAAGACCACTGGTTGAGAGGCATGTCAGGGGGGGGGGGTGTCCGTCGGCAACAAATTTTGAGGTCGAGACCGAGACTGAAGGGGGTTGGAGACCATTGGTTTAGACTGTCGAACGATAAAAAGTGGACTCGAGACCAGCACCCAATGCACCCCCCCCCCCCCCCCCCCCCTGGCTACAGGCCAGTGCCATGGGTGTGTCTCTGAAGAGAATGCCCAACAAACTTCTTTTTTTCGGGGGGGGGGGGGGCATTGTCCATTTATATTGCATGTTAATGCCAATCAATATATTTTGTTTTGTTTCAAGTACGATATATATATGCTCCTTTTTTACACAATTTAATTTTGTTTAAATGAATTTAGAATATTAGGGGGATCAATCCATTGACCAAGTGTAACATGGGTTCTCTTGACAGGCAAAGGAGGCTGACTTCCAGGAGAGCTTTGAGGAAGTTACCTTGGTGACTGCATTTCTAACGTATTTGAGTTATGTGATCATGGCCCTTGTTGGGTATGTGAGAGACATTCTGCTTGTGCTCGGGTTGGAGAAGGACAGATCAGCCAAGGAATCCCCAAAATTGAAGGTTGGTAGTCTTGAGTTTACGGCATTCTCTATGAAGACGTGCCCATGGCAATACTTTAAAACAATGGATGTTCTATACTTTGCGTTGAACATATCCATTCGTCTCTAGTCATGCTATGAGCATGTCTTTGTAGGGAATGCCAAGTTCATAATGTTGATCTGAAATTACAGATATAAATACACGGGGGCAAAGGGCGATTCGCCCCAGATACCTTTAAAATCGCCCCCGTGAGCCACGGCACGGGGGCGGAAAAAAAAAAAAAAAAAAGATGTTTTTTTTTTTTTTTTTTTTATTTATTTTTTTATTTATTTGTTTTTATATCTTTTTGCATGATCGGAAAGCGCCAGAAACGTACCAAACATGGCATAATCAGATAGATCACATCATGATAATCATTTATTAGACCCTTGAGCAGTGAAAACAATGTAAAAAAAAAAGAGCCCCCGTGAGCCCCAAAATAGCCCTCGTGAATAATTTCACGAGGGCGTTTTTTTCCCTCAAAATTTTCAAAATCGCCCTCGTGAAAAAAAAAGTATTTTTTTGGTTAATATGCAGTTACAACCTTTTCATACAATGTAGAATTGTATCAAGTTTTCAACTGTGTCATGAAATCAAATTAATAAATTGTAGATGTAGCCAGGACCAAATTGTGAACATTCTTATTTTATAATCTGAAATAAAATGCAAGTTTCCTTTCAAGGGCATTCTAATCTTCATTAAAAACAACAATTAAATTCCTGTATTGTTTTTTGCCTCATGAATTTACTATAGAAATGTATAAAAAATGCAAATTATACACACATACTTAAAAGCGAGAACTAATAACCAAGTATTACAGAAAACTGAATGGATAATTTATACTCTTTATTGGTAATTTTTTTCTCTTTTTTATATATTATAATTTATCATGATTTGTTTTTCATTACAGCTTTTTGCTCCACTGTACCAAGACTTTGACAGCTTTTTCACGCGTCACATGTACCGCAAAGTCAGAGACAACTGGAATGTACCCATCGCTGGCATGGCTGGCGCAAAGTTTGACATCATGGAGAGATACAGTGATGACAACTACTGGTCATTTAAGTATGTTTAATTATTGATTGAATTTCATTTCATTTTCATTTCATTTATTAAGATTTCCACAAATTATATTCGTAATATACAAATCAAACAACATAGTAATATGAACATATTATGTATACAAAATGAAATTAACATAATAATTGAAGTTATAGAATTCAGAGTATACAAAAAGTAATAATAAACCAATTTAGAGTACTCTTATTTATATTTGAAATTTTGTAAAAGAAACAAAAAACATATGTGGGGGAACCTACATAAAAGCAGAAGCTTGTGGGAGTAGGTCCCCAGAAAAGAAATCAGCACACATGCACACAAATACATGTGTACTCATTCACTCCACGCACGCAAGTACACCTGGACAAGCGTGCGTGCACACACCAACACACAACAGAAGAAAAGGAAAAGAGAAGAACACCGACAAGACCGTCATAAAGACAGTATTATACAGGAATTATGGGGATACCAGCAGCTGCGAGAGAAAACATAACAAAAGTGGAAGTAAAGACGAGACAAAAAATATATACCTGTTCATCAACCATGCCAAGCAGTATCAATCAATGTTACTATTATTAACTTGTGCTGTCACCAGAGTACTGTGAAAGTAATTTGTATTTCAACTTGCGTTTAAATGTATGAAATCCATGAGTTTGTTGTAATTCAATATTTAAAGAATTCCAAAGTTTGGGGCCATTATAAATGAAAGTATTTTGCAATATTCGTAGTCTAGTTTTTGGTATATGGTACATGTCACTTTGTCTAGTTGAATATTTATGTATTTCTTTATTTTTTTAAAATAAAGACTCTAAAATGTCAGGCAAATCACAATTATTCATTTTATGCATCAAAGATCCTAAGTTCATTAAATATAAGTCATCAATTTTAAGAATATTACTTTTTTTGAAAAGAGGTTCGGCGTGGGTACGTAAATTACAACCATATATGCTTCTTAAAATTCTCTTCTGAGTTCTTAATATTTTATCAATATTTATCCTGGCTGAGCTTCCCCATGCAAGTATTCCATAATTTAAATAGGGTAATATTATTGTTGAGTACAACATTAATAATATTTTAATTGGAAAAATTTGTTTTAATCTATAGATAATCCCTGCATTTCTTGAAATAAGTTTATTCAAATTAGTAAGATGAGTATTCCAATTTAAGTGATCATCAATAAAGAGCCCCAAGAATTTTGCTGAGTGTACACGATCTATGGGAGTTTGATTAAATACAATTTGACCAGGAAGGTTATCTAAAGAATTACTAAATAACATATAATGTGTTTTTTGCAAATTCAAAGATAGTTTGTTAGCTTGAGTCCAATTATTTAAGTGAATTAATTCGTTATTAATAATTTCAACAAGTATGTTTGGATCTTTGTGAGAAAACAAGACAGTCGAGTCATCAGCAAATAAAATAAAAGTCAAAAGTTTGGATGAGTGTGCCATGTCATTAATATAACAAAGAAAAAGGAGGGGACCTAACAAGGATCCTTGGGGTACACCGCATGAAGTGTATTTGTAAGTAGACTCACAATGGTTCAAGTATACATACTGTTGCCTGTCCGACAGGTAACTTCTGAACCACTCCAAGGCCCGCCCACGTATACCATAATGATTCAATTTGTACAGAAGGATTTCGTGGTCAATGGTGTCAAAGGCCTTGGAGAATTAACCCCTTTAACATGATTTTATTTTGGTATATCATGCAATTTTCATAGACCCCAGCCTGAGTATTTTTAAGACAAGTCCTGAGCAGGTTAAATGAAAAATTTCAGGTCAATATGATTTTCGACAACAAATACTAACAAAAGTTACCTTGTGGATTTACTAAAAGTTGTCTAAAAGGTTAAAAAAATATATTATTCAAAGTTAATGTTTCTTTGTCATTGAATATAGGATCAAGATAATAGCAAGACATGCTTTTACAAGAAATGTTTTTTGTGAGTGTATATCGGGCATGGCGTTGCCACGGTAACCACAATTTTGTAAAAGAATGCAATTTGTAATCACAGTAATGTAAAAAACCTTTTGGAGCAAACAGATGTGGGGGTATTAATCACATTCAGTGATATATTTCTAGTTCTCTGTTTCTCTATAATATATTCATGTTCATAGGCTTACTGGGAAAACCATAAAAGCCATCAACATTGGATCTTACAACTACTTGGGATTTGCAGAAAATAGTGGACCAAGGAATGATGCAGTCACGTTTTCCACAACTAATTATGGAAGTGGCGTGTGTAGCTCTCGTCAGGAGTTAGGTAAATTGTATGAACCTCTTTGTTTGACATTTCCCCACAATCTTACATAATGTTACACCTTGCTGTTGGGGTTTATAATCAGCTTTGCTCACTACAAAGATGTGTTTGGTCACAACAAATACCACGGCATTTTGATTTTGGGCTTTTAAAATGGTAAATGACTTATTGTACTTATTGTACAAAGGAACCCTGCTATTTGATCAGAGCAAAGGTACTAATGATCACCTAGTGCCATATATTGAAAGGCCTGAGATAATTAGTACTTAAGTGATTAAAAAAGCACATTCCACACTTCATGATCTGAACATAGACTGAAGATCAAACTTTTCATACATTTTTAGATCCAACCTGGAACTGGTGTAGATATATAATGCCAGGCCATCATGCCATTTCCGCTTTTTGTCTGTATCATGTAGTTATTCATGTCATTGTGAGTAATCATTAAAGGGATAGTTGAGTTTTGGTATAGAGGGCGCTGCACAAAATAATTTTTTTGTGAGATAATGAAAAACTGAGTGTCAATTTCGAAAGAGCTTACAATTTTAATGACAGAATAAACTTTATTTGATCAAAATCGGTTCAGAAATGGCTGAAATATCCATAAACATAACCATTTGTAATAATTGTGGGACCCCACAATTATTCAATAATTTTGAACCCGCCGTTAAATTTTTTTTTTTTATGCTTCCTCTTTTCAAAAATTTACAAAACAGGATTTTAAATAGTTGTTGATTATCTCTCTATCTGATCACTATTTCAACAAAACATCACATGCACAATATTTTTATTTAAAATGGTTAAAAACTATGAGGGTTTAGAGAGCACCCTCTTGAGTTGTAACGGCTCTTTTTGAATGATAACAGGCTTTTTACTTAGTCATTAGTAATTTTGCATTCCTTTCGAACATGGTGGAGTTATATCTATCAGTTTGTAATGTAATGGTGCAGGTTTTGGTTACTAAAATTAGTTTAACCAAAACTGTTCTCTCTTTACCAGAACTCAACTGTCCCTTCAAAGTGTATTCAAAATTACGATGAAAGATAGAAATGAGACTACAATAAAATTCATCATCACATTTGTGTTATGTACAGGTAACCTGGATCTCCATGAAGAGCTTGAGGAGTATATCGCAAAGTTTGTTGGGCAGGAGGCTGCTCTGACATTTGGCATGGGCTTTGCCACCAATACACTCAACATCCCTAGCCTCATGGGCAAGGTAGGTCATGTTCTCATGCTGCTCTGACATTTGGCATGGGCTTTGCCACCAATACACTCAACATCCCCAGCCTCATGGGCAAGGTAGGTCATGTTCTCATGGGCTTTGCCACCAATACACTCAACATCCCCAGCCTCATGGGCAAGGTAGGTCATGTTCTTGGCTTTGCCACCAATACACTCAACATCCCCAGCCTCATGGGCAAGGTAGGTCATGTTCTCATGGGCTTTGCCACCAATACACTCAACATCCCCAGCCTCATGGGCAAGGTAGGTCATGTTTTTGGCTTTGCCACCAATACACTCAACATTCCCAGCCTCATGGGCAAGGTAGGTCATGTTCTCATGGGCTTTGCCACAAATACACTCAACATCCCCAGCCTCATGGGCAAGGTAGGTCATGTTCTCATGGGCTTTGCCACCAATACACTCAACATTCCCAGCCTCATGGGCAAGGTAGGTCATGTTCTCATGCTGCTCTGACATTTGGCATGGGCTTTGCCACCAATACACTCAACATCCCCAGCCTCATGGGCAAGGTAGGTCATGTTCTCATGCTGCTCTGACATTTGGCATGGGCTTTGCCACCAATACACTCAACATCCCCAGCCTCATGGGCAAGGTAGGTCATGTTCTCATGCTGCTCTGACATTTGGCATGGGCTTTGCCACAAATACACTCAACATCCCCAGCCTCATGGGCAAGGTAGGTCATGTTCTCATTTTTTTCCTTCATTTCACTAGGGGCCTTTTGATTGTCACATCGACGTAGACGACTGGAGTATGATGGCATCTTTTAAAGGATTTGTGCATATATCTGGTCCTCTCGCATGTTCTGTGCTAGAACCAAGAACCTTATAGAAGGAATGTTTTCAGGACAAGTCCTGAAGTCCTGAATGGTTTATCTGAACTATATTGAATACATAAATAATACATACTAGAAATAGTTATAATAAATATTTAAATAGAACAAATTGATATAGAGCCTCTTAGCACTATTATTATTACCCCGGTCAACGTGTACACACTGCAATCAATCCTCCACTCAAAGTGCACATTTTCCACTCCCTAGGGAGTATTCAAGCCAGTAACCTGTTGGGCGCACACGGTGCTAAGGAACCACGTTCCCATCCTTCCGGGTCCCCATTTATACATATAGTTAGTATGAGTTGTAGAATATTCATGTGATGGCATATGGTTCCAAACATATTGGATAAGTTTATTTTAGTCACTTTTATATTACACTGATACCCTCCATAGTATTGGCTTGTATGTGTAAGCTTTTAAACAAACAGAGTTGTATAATCATAAGATCCGAAGTCTACTGAGTCATTCATTTTAATTCGTTATTTGTTCAGTGGCTTATAAGTTACTGTTTACATCTAAACAAACATCAGTTGCCTATTTCCTGAATGGAATGTCTAACATGTAACATCTACACGTGTTTGGCATAGTATTGAACAAAGCAGGTCTACTTGTACATGCATATTTGTTTTATAATGTGTGATGTGTTGTAAATCAAACTAGATATTATCAGGGAAATATGGTTTTGGAGAGTTTGGTGTTCTACAGATAGGAAGAGAATGTAGATTTTCTCTTTTGGTGCCTTTTGTAAATTGCACTGTTATTGAGTTAATGATTCAGTAAGTCAGAACAAAGACGATATTATATATTCTTTGTGGCAGAATTGTGACCAGCAACATTCACATTTAAACAAATTTATTTATTTATTGTGGTAAAAAAATATTGTACATGGCTGTACAATTATCATTATCATTATTGTCTAGTACGTTACATTATTTGACATAAAAAGAAAGAAAACGGGTTAAGATAAAGAAATGTACAATCATTAAAAATTCAAATCAGTAAGCTCATGTTGAGCCATCAGAGTGAGTTATTAAAGCCTTGGGTTGGGTAATATCAAGTTTAAAGTCATACCTGTAAAGTGTCCAAATCCACGAAAATTACTTGGAGCTTCCTCGTTTCTCTTCTACCGTGTTGTTTAGCTTATGGTAAGAGAAGAATAAAATAGGGTTTGATTTTTTCAAATGTCCCTTTAGTATGAAGATAATTATCATTGAAAATCATTATTCCAAAAGCGTTAACGTGGGAACATTCCGGAGATTGAACTTTGAACCCAGCGAGCACAAATTCCATGAATTCTGTACTACGTCTGTAACGTAATCATACACGGGTGCGAATATCTCAAATGGCTAATTTTACTGTGACAAATGTATGGCAGACCATCAGTATTCGGTGATAAAATATGAACTCAATATTCGTTTTTTTCACTAGATAAACAGTGTTCGTTTTCTTTCAAACTTTCACAAATCTTTCAATTGTATTTTACAATGATATTGATATAGGATTGAAGTCTCAAATGTCATTTTGTGCAATATCTGACACTTTACAGGTATGACTTTAAATGTTATTTCATTTATGTATAATCTATTCAAATATCAAAACAAAGTAATAAATACACAAATACACAGTTTTTCAGGGGATAAAGTATAAGACACAAGGCTTGTAAAAATGGTTATCCCCCTAAAAACAGACATGATAGAAAAATAAATGATAGAATGATTTTTCCTTTCCCTAAATTGTCCTTATTTGACAGGGCTGCCTTATTGTGAGTGATCGGCTCAACCACGCATCCCTTGTTCTTGGCATACGGTTGTCTGGAGCCGCAGTCAAGGTCTTTGAACACAACAGTAAGTGTCAAACATCTAGAAAATGATTTAGTTTGATTCAAATATGCAATTATATAAGAACATGACCTATTTTGGTAGGCATTTAGAATGAATTATGGTAAAATTGCTACTAATCAAAGCCAATGCATTTTTACCATAGTATTCATGGTATTAATGATAATTGCAAAGTGACACCAATTGGCAATTCGTTTGCGCCGTTGGTCTAACTAATGAAATTCAACATTGTTCTCTTAAAGATATACTTGGGTAATGGTTCTTTCTGAAAATTCTTTTTGTGAGTCGCTTGGTTTTGCATCCATGTGAACATACACTTTTAAGGACTTCTAAACGAGAATGATTCCCCTCCAAGTGCTTGCATACTTTTGATACTAATTTTGATTTTAAAAATTCTTGAAGAGTTCATGGAGAATCGCCATTGACTAACACACGGCCGGTTCAAAGCAGCAAACAAATGCACTTTACAACAGTTATGTATAAATGGCTAGCTAGTACGGGCATACAAACGTACGGGTACAAACGCTGTGTTTGTGCAGTGAATGCACTGCCAAATTTTTAGTTTTAAAATCATGAATCTGGCTTTTATTGTTGATTTTGAAAAAACCTCTTAGATTGAATCATGCAAATAAAATCCTTTCAGTTTAGATTTTAACAATAATCTTCATCTTCTAAAGCTGAACAGCATTTTTTTTAACTTTACAAACCTTGACCAGTACTATATGGGAGATAAAGAAGAATATTCAATGTAAATTCAGCATACAAATTTCTTTCAATACTCAGTCAAATGTATATTTCTTGGATTGCAATGTATAATATGCTTCTTTTTTAAAACAACAACTGAATGATACTGTAGTTATGTGATGTACATTCTGAAATGATATCGACTGTTATTCTTGTTGCTCTATTTGCAGACATGGAAAGTCTTGAGGCACTGCTGAGGAAAGCCATCGTTGAAGGGCAGCCAAGGAACCACAGACCTTGGAAGAAAATACTCATTGTTTTGGAAGGAATCTACAGGTAACTTATATTATATTAGTAGTAAATTCAAAATTATCTAATAGAGATGATTTGATTTAGTTATTCCATGTTTCCCATAGTATAGACCCTAGACCAATATGTGGAAAAGTCCATATTTAGTAATAACTGATGCCTTTGTGAATTATGAGGTACTATAACATGCAATGGCGTAGACAGGTACTAACACCTGGTCTGGGGATGATTTGAATTTCACGAGGATCAATCTCGTATACAGATACACACACACACACACACCTTGTGAGGGATGCATACCCCTCATCCCTCCCCCCCCCCCTACAAAACCCTGAAACGGGAGTTAAGGGGTCTAATTGGAGCAGACTAAAAGTACAAAATACATGGACTTGGAGCTACCAAAGACCTACGGAAACCCTCAAATGGTGGTCCAAGGAGCTGACTAGAAGAAGAATAATGGACTTGGCGTTACTCAACTACCTAGCCAAGTCATTCCGGGGGTCTATGGAGCGGCAATTTTTTGAAAATTGGGTATTTTGAGAGCGGCAATCGGGTGTGAAAACAGGGGTCTTGTAAGCGGCACATACCCGTCTTACATTATACATGAGTGCCCCCCCTCCCCCCCCCCCCCCCGGGGGTACTACCCTGGTTATAGAATACAATGCCAGCTTGTACACAATGTGTGCACTTCACTCATCCCCACTCCCTTGGGAGCATTACATGAATGGCACTTTCATGAAAATCCCAGTGATGATACTATCATATTTATTGTTTGACAGCATGGAGGGTTAAATTATGAGACTACCAAAGGTCATTGCCGTACCAGCGTTACCTGTATCCTGACGAGGTCCCTAGCATCGGGGCCTGTGGTCCCTCTGGTAGAGGTGTGGTAAAGTATTTGAATAACAATCTGGTTCCATGTATTAAATATGACTCATTATTTTCTGTTTAACAGCATGGAAGGATCAATAGTGAAGTTACCAGAGGTCATTGCCCTGAAGAAGAAGTACAAGTGTTACCTGTACCTGGATGAGGCCCACAGCATAGGGGCCTTGGGCCCCACCGGTCGAGGTGTGGTTGAGTACTTTGGCATCAATCCAAGAGATGTGGATGTGATGATGGGCACCTTCACAAAGAGCTTTGGCGCTTCCGGGGGCTACATTGCAGGATCAAAGGTGGGTTTGCCAGGCTGATATACAGTATATCTATTGTACCCAATGTAGTAGGGTTGCTAAAGGGGTCAGAAGTGCTTCCCTGTTGGATGTATTGCACCCTCTCTGCCCTCTACCCCCCCCCCCCCCCCCCCCCCCCCCCGTCCCCTCTGGGAAATCATAGCAAGAATTATTTTACACCATTTGGTATTTGGCACAGGCTGCTTCTTATTTGATTCAGGCTATATACATCACTCTCTGATTTAAAAAATTGTGTCATAATTTGATGATCAAAGTTTATTTTGTTACTTTTGTGACAAGAACTAAACTTTTTGGTATCATACAATAACCAAATTATGTTTCAAAAGATTCTTAATAACCTTTATTCACAATTGTTATGAAATGTTTTGCATTAAATTGAATACAAAGCTAATGAGCAGAAGTTTGTTGACCCTTGCAGCCAGTAAAGTGATGCACTGCGGTTAGCCTCCTTTGTGCAGATCTAAACAGGTCAATGGAACCAATACATGTATTATGACCCATGTCTTCTCTTCTTTTGATCTATTCCCCCCCCCCCCCCCAGGACCTCATCAACCACATCCAGGTCTGCTCACACAGCTCCACCTACGCTGCCTCTATGCCACCTCCTGTGGTACAACAGGTCCTTAGCACCCTCAAGACTATTGTGGGAGAAGACGGCACCACCGTTGGTAAGTTTGAATAAGTCTATTAATGAAACACTTTTTGTGAGTATTGAAGGCTTGAATGCATTGTCTTATCTAAAGTTGTGGTTGATCAGACATTGATCCACTCTACTGCTCCACCATGCCACCTCCTGTGGTACAACAGGTCCGAAGCACCCTCAAGACTATTATGGGTGAAGACAACACTTCTGTTTGTTGAATAAATTTCACAAACACAAATTATAGCTTTGACTTTTATAGGGACTTTATTTGTCTACTGTAGATCATATGGAGAGAGATAGCATAAATATATATTTAATTTGAGCCTTGTTTTGGAAATGTACCTTATTTTGTTCAATTAAAGGGAGCGTTGAGTATTGGTATTTTCCGAAGTGCCCCCCCCAAATTAATTGTAACTGATTTGGGTGATTTCAATTCCATGTGAAAGATCATTAAACAAAACATGGGAAATAATAATAATTCCCATTCAAATGCTCTCATTGCTGTGAAATTTGCTTTCAAAATATAATATAAAAGTGATTGACGTCCGGCCATCACTTTTAGAGAATGCTAGCGCGAAGCGCTAGCGTTCTAGGTCCTCCTATGCTTTCCGCGCATGTACAATGTGTATCGCTGTTCGCCGTTCGCATCGGCGGCCATCGCAATCATCTTTCATTCAAAATCTGTTCGGAGTCGCGCTAACACACGGAGAGAAGTCGAGGAGGCGCATAAATCACTGATTTTTTAGCGGAATGGAGGGAAAAAACATAATTCTAATCCAACCGATAGTTGGATCACATATTGGAGAATGAATCGGTGGTAAGTACTGTATCATATGTATAATTTTAAGCACAATTAGCGTGCAAAAACAATATTCAGTTTCAGTCCCGTATTAAGAGGACCTAGAACACTAGCGCTTCGCGCTAGCGTACTCTTAGAGTTAATTTGACTCTTGAGTTGTAACGCCGCTTTTTGAATGATAACAGGAGTTTTACTTTGTCATTTGTAATTGTGTATATTTTTCGAGGATGGTGGAGTTATAACTATTAGTTTGTACCGTAATGGTGCAGGTTTTGGTTACTAAAGTTAAGTTTGACCAATACTCAACTATCCCTTTAACATGATTGTTATTTGTGATCACTACACAATACATTTCTACAGTCGGCAAAGCAATTCCTTATTTTGGTAAGTGGCATTTCTTTATGCAAACTTTCAATAAAAAAAAAAAGATTAACTGAAACTGTCCTTAGAATGTAAAACACTGCAAACCTTTGTGCATGTTATGCAAAGCAAAGTGAAATTACAAATTGCCATTTTGATCAGCAAAATAGTGTTTGATTTTATCTCGAAACATTTCCTATGTGATTGGTTGACTATATATATATCTCTTTGCAATATTGATCCAGGTCAAGAGAGGATCCAGATTCTTCGGAGGAACACACACTACTTCAGAAGACGCCTGAGGGAGTTGGGTTTTATTGTGTATGGCAATGAGGATTCACCTGTAGTGCCGGTACTGATCTATCTGCCTGCCAAGATTACGTAAGTCAATACTTGAAATCAGCATCGCCCTGCTGGCCTGGGGCCACTAAAAATTAGCTTTGGGCCACCAAAGCTTAATTCCACTGGCCCAAATGGGAAACCAAACATAACAAAATTGTTCACATTTGTCTATGTTCGGGGCCACCGATGGGCCACACGGCAAACAAAAATAAAGTAATATGGGCAATTCCACGCCAAAGTGGACATTTGACCACAAATTTTACAAGCATTTTTATGATACAAATTTGGTTTCAAATCAAAGCTTAAATTCTATATTTTTTTAATTCAATGAGAAAATTTTAGTTTTACATAATTTTAGTTGTTTTTTTATAATAACTTTATAACCATAATTGAACCCCACAAATTTGACATTTTTGTGAAAAAGTGTTTTGATCCTGTGTTTGTTTTATATTTCCCCAGTTAAGCCTAAAACACATTATTCTGACTCCTGAGATATGACCATTTTGTAAAATAGTAAATTTGTATGATTAATTTGATTTGTTATGCTTCAATGACTTCTTATTTTCAGCCTATGAAAATGTCCTTCCGTTACCGAAAAATCAATATTTTTAATTTTGTGGCTCACATACTTGTTAGAGAGCAGACCAATCTTCAGTGCAAAGCAAGTTCAAGTAGGCCTTCCCATTGCTAACAATTGTATTACTCATTGTTTCTTCGTTAATTAATAAATAACAAAAGAAAATGTCCTTCCGTTACCATACAATGGTAACAGATGGACAAGGTACCTCATATTACATATTATGACAAAATTTATGTTCAAAAATTGGTCTCTCATATATGAAAACCCAAAATAATGAGACAATACCTGCAATGGCCACCTATCAGTGGCGTAGCGTGGTCAGACTAGTAATTTTCTGTGTTTCAACCAATCAGATTTGTGCATTTAGAACATTTGATCTGGCTCACAATTGATTTTATCTCTTTCTGCAACAGGGCCCTTGTACCATGATGCCATTTGTCTGGATTTCTATTGTATGGGGATTAGTAGGTCTATTTAACTGTGGTGAGCCAGGGTGTGAATAGGCTCTGATCATGACTTTGAATAGGTCTTTTTTTTTACACAATACACCCCTATAGAAATCTTGGACATGGGTGTAGGTCTAAAATAATTAAATTTTACATGAAATTTGCAAACTAAAAACAAGGCTGTAGAAAAAGCAAGAAATAACATATCTCCAATTCTTTCATATATTGTAGAAATTATATCAAGCCAAGATTTAAGCAAACAAATTTCTCAAAATTATTTGATCCACGAGGTAAAACGGAAGGTCAAAATCTAAGGTCAAAGGTTATCGTATCCAAACTCGCTCATGCATGAACACAAATGGCATAAATGGATTGCACATAACATCCCCAGTCCAATGACACCTTTACAAAATAAATTGACCCAACGGTTAATGGACAATGGCCATTTGAAAAATGGTGCCCACGCCCATTTCTTACAAAACTCCCCCATAAGAATCGACCATAGCGCCAAAACCATTGGGCGGATTGGGCTAAAACTTAAATATTTGCGCTTTTAAAGGTTGAAATATCATACATACCAAATATTAGCAAATTTGAAGGGGGCTGCGATGAAAATTTTCAATTTTTTTAAAGGTGATTTGACATGGAATGACCCTACTGTGTCATATCATACATTATAGTTCATTATGTCCTTCCGTTACCGAACATTGGTCCGCTTTGTGTGAAATAACTCAAATATCTGCGGAAAATTTTTAATCAAAGAACAAGTAAATTCTTCTTAACCCTTCAGAGAATGAAATGTGTACCCTTAAAATATTTGGTATTATTTAATATCACAGAGTTTTAGTTAAAACTGATTTGATAACAAAACCTTGTCCATTTTAGTGTCCTTCCGTTACCGACCTCATTTGTATGCATATTCAATAATGTGCGGAGATAAACAAAATTAAAAAAATTATGGGACCTTAAAACTGTATGTTTTGGAAGTATTGTTATCAAAATAGACGGTTCTAACAACACAAGTATTTAAAAATGTCTTTCTTAAAGTTGACAATTTGTGTCTGAGTGTCCTTCCGTTACCATGGATTGACCATGAATAAGAGCCATTGGAGCATGAAATATAGTAAGAAAAAAAAAGAAATGTAAATGCTTGTGATGTCCATATGCTATCTATGATACAAACTCATTTTAGACCACAAAAGAGATGTTTCCTTCTCATAAATGGTCTTTAAATTTCAAAATTAATTTTATTGTACAATTCCAATAGACTTTTCAGAGGTCCTTCCGTTACCGTCCTTCCGTTACCGAACACTGGAGTAATTAATTTCTCATAATTAATATACCAACGTAGATATTTTTCTTAAAAGGTAGTGTTATACTCTGTGAACATAAGGAAATTGACTAGTAGCCAACTTAACATGATAAACCTCGTAACTTCACAGAGATTGGGTCATAACTAAAAAACTTGAAAATCCATGTCCATTTTGCCGTCCTTCCGTTACCGGCCTCATTAGTGTCCATATCTAATTTACATAATGCGGTCAAAATTTTAGAAATAGTGGAAATCAAAGGTGTCCCAACAAGGATCAAAGACATGCCATTTAGAATAAAAAATCAAAAGCAGGATCCTGGAATTATTTGATTGAAGTTCCCAAATTGTGTCTGAATGTCCTTCCGTTACCGTGGAATTTGCGATATCTAGCGGAATTCCAGACAAGCTCCCTTCTCATTTATCACATAATTGAATGCAACCTTGAAATGGTACAAATTCTTATTGAGCTTAATCATCTATATACAACCACAATCTTTTATAAGTTGCTTCCAGAAAAGATCAAATATTTATAGACGGTTTTGCTTTCATCTTTTAGGTGCTTTGCTCGGAAGTGCAGGGAAAGGGGACTGGCTGTGGTTGTTGTTGGATTTCCTGCAACTCCAATCATAGAGGGAAGAGCCCGGATCTGTCTGTCTGCTGCACACACCATAGACATGCTGGATGAGGTAAAACTTCTCAATTGGAGTTGTAGATTTTGAATTTATTGAAACAAATTGTGATTTTGATTATAGATTATAGTAATAATTTCAGAACTTGAGGAATTGGAGATTTATATTTTTTATATCATCAGTAAAATTGAACTTTAGCTTATAGTTTAAACCTTTCAGTTGGCTGTGAGAGTTGTTTTATTTCCTGCAACTCATATAATAGTGGGAAGAACCAGGATATATCCGTCTGTCTCACTCACCATAGAGATATTGGATCAGGTGATACTTCTGTATTGGAGTTTTAGATTTTGATATTGTCATTAAATATCACGATTTA
This sequence comes from Echinarachnius parma, assembly GCA_037951105.1. Lineage (NCBI taxonomy): Eukaryota > Metazoa > Echinodermata > Echinoidea > Clypeasteroida > Echinarachniidae > Echinarachnius > Echinarachnius parma. The sequence goes on along the minus strand of JBAMJV010000997.1, from coordinate 13,553 downwards.
GATTATGTTTTGAAACTGAGAATTTAAACTTTAAATCTTGGGGTCGGCTGTGGTGGTTGGGGGATTTCCCACTACTCCAATCATAGAGAACCAGAAGAGCTAAAAGATCGGTAAACATTGCAATTTAGATGATAGTTTAAATCTTTGGCAAACACGTAGTGGTTGTTAATTTTACTGCTTATCATAGAGAGAATTGAATAGAGGGACAAGTTAGAATGAGCCTGTTTGCTTCACACACCATGTAGTAGTAGTGATTTTGCGCTTTCAGAGTTGCAGATTTCGTTTGAGATATTATCAGTGAAATTTGTAATTTAGATTATAGTTTAAATCTTGTGCTCAGCTGTTGTAGTTTTGGATTTTACTGCTACTCTGATGATAAAAGGAAAGGAAAGGCTAGCAGAGCTGCCAAGTCTCTCTGATTCCACAGGTGGCTCCCTGAAAATGAATTTGTTTTCTACATCCTGACAAAAGTTAAACATCTCACTTATTAAAGGGACTAATAACATTGTCCAAATCCTAAAAATTCAATTGGAGTTCTAGCGGTTCCCGCATACCTTGTTGTATTCGTAGGGACAGGTTTTGGTTTTTCAAATTTCCCTTTCGTTAAAAAGATATTTACGATAAGTGGTCAGCTGTTGAATTGTCCACTGGACTGCGAGTTAGTGAATATCTCTTTGCATTTTTGCTCATTACTCGGCCATATAACGTCCATTTAACTTGAAATTTTCACACAACACCCAGTGGACATATCAGATTACAACAATATACATTGTATCAACCACTCGTCACTTTTTGCACATGTCAACAAAGTTACTAGATCCCTTTAAGGAATTCTGCTAACCCCTAATACTGTTGTATAAATGTCTTCTTTTTTGTTGTTGGTTGTTTATGATCATTGTACTTGTGTATAGATTATGCATTGATGTATTTTATGACGAGTGTTGAATGAACTGAATAGATTTGCATCAAATTTAAAATTGATTTTGAAATGGTTTATATATTTTTCCCTTTATGATTTGATAGGCTTTACAGATTATAGATGAGCTTGGAGATGAACTAGACATCAAGTATTCAAGACGTGATAGGGTAGAGGGCAAGCAGATTGACAAGACCAAAGGGGAATAATGAAACCAAGGACGGTCTTTTCACAGGATAAGGTAGCGAATGAAGAAACGTATGGGTCTCACCGTTATATGTTGCTTGTTGAATAACATTAACATTTATATTTTGGGTACTATTAATGATTATAATTTAGATCTACGATTGCAGTACTAACTTGATTTATGAATGTAATTCTCCTACACACACCCTGAGTACTTTCATGTCCAATCCAGAATTGGGTAACAGTTCTTTGTAATAAGAGCATTGTTTGTAAGTTTGTTTCAGATATGTTACGGTTATAAGTTTTGCATACTCATAAATGGCATATAACCGGTAAAACTATTAAAGAGTACTGTAAATATGGTAGTATTCCTAAAACTAGAGATAATGTGTGTGCCAATGTGTATTTTGAGTACTATCCAGATCTAGGGTGCACATGCTGTACTAGTATTGGGAGTGTGCATACATAGGGATATAAAGATGCCCTTGTATTTATGAATGATATAATTCATGCTGAGCTCTTCCAATGGAAAATAATTGAACAAAAATTTCTTTCTTGTGTTGCACACACAAAAACTGATCATGTGAAAATGTCAGTGTTTACTGTATACATTATTGTTTGCTGATTAGTAATTTGCTTTATCTTGCAACCCACCGAGGGAAGGATACTCATTATATACATAGATTTGTAGGATTTTAAAAAGTACTCTTACTTACCCTGATGATCCTGATCAATCTCATTTAAAGTAAATAGAAATAACTACTGCTACTTTTATTAAAATGATCAGGTACCGATGGTGATGTTGATGATCCTTAGCAGTTAGTGCTTACATAGCCTTATTTATCTGTTAAAACACATTCAAGGGCACCTGCATATCCAAAAGTTATAGACTTCAACTATTTGCTTTCAAAAGAAACATATTTTTAGGCCTGTTTTAGAGCTTTCAAGTCTGTATGTGTTGCACAGAACAGGAGGGAGGGAATTGTCAAGTTGAGGTGTGGAGAGACTGCTCTGTTACGCAATGATCAAAATAGCACAGGCCCAAGAAAAATTAGCTTCAGGCCATCAAATTGAATTAATGCTACATTCCACTGGCCAGAAGGGGCAACAAAAGGTAACAGAATTTGTAATGTTTTCCTTTGTTCTGGGCTACCAGATTCAGATTTTGGGCCACTAGAATTTGTGAAATCTTGTTTTACTTGCCCGACTGGGTTACAATGTTAAAGAAGATCATCATTTGAACTGTCAGAAACAAAATACTGTTAAGATTTTTGTGTGATCGACAAAGAGTGTTGTATAATTTCACTCTTGTCAAATGTTCAGTTGCATATTCTAACGTTGCCTGAAATATATGACAAGGGCCCGTTTTCATGAAACTTTGCTTGCTTAATAGTTACATGCTAAGTCTGTTGTGGGCATGGTTTGTAATGAGAGGAATTGTTAGAGTTGAAACTGAGAATACTGCTTGTTGCAAACTTAGCCCTATCATATAGAACTGAGCTAACATGGTTTCATGAACATAGGCCTTGTAGTAATGGATTGTGGTTGTTTTCGCTGCAGTTACTGAAATAATGTTGGCTTAAACAAAGTATCTGGTTGAGTCATATAAGCTGACACATTCCAGCACTTAACCAACAAAACTAATGGAGAGTTATTCATTTTTTCCTGCAGTTTGTATTCCATCTGCTACATTCATGTTCTCTTCTACTTTCATATATAATGCTCACATGCTTTTAATATCAAATTATTTGTATACTTTCGATCTGAAAGAGTAGTTTATCTAGATTTGACTGGAAGGTGTTAAACCATTGCATTAGGAACTTGTGGACAAATTAGTAACTATGACAATTAGATTATGAGGAAATGGATCAATATTTCAGCTATCGTGATTCATAATTTGGTATAAGATTGTTGCTGTCTCATCTTAAAGTGAGGCCTGTAAAGTGTCAGATATTGCCCAGAATGACATGTGAGACTTCAATCCTGTACCAAAATCATTGTAAGATAATCCGAATGATGTGTGAAAGTTTCATTGAAAAAGAACACTGCTTTCCTGGTTAAAAAAGCGAAAATATGCGTCAGCTTTTACAACGGACGTTTATGAGGTTTATGACCGTTTGTTAACGCTTTTGAGCTGAATGATAGATATCGTCATACTAAAGGGGCATTTGAAAAAATCTAACCCTATTTTATTCTTCTCGTAATTTTCGTGGAGTTAGACACTTTACAGGCCTCACTTTAACTATTTTGTTTTACTCATTGCCTTATATATTGTATTTATCATGAAATATGCAAATTTGTAATCACTTGTTATATTTTGAAAGAATATTTCTGTTTTTGAAAACCAAAATATGGTATTCTCAAATTATTTTTCTAAAAATTATGTTTATTTTGATGGGGCACATTTGAAGTGTAACTAACCAAAGAGCTATTCAAAACAGGAAACATAAAACAAAATGTGTGAAATGAAGTCACCATGGTTCATGGGCTGGCTCTCTCATTTTGTTTTAATAGTTTGACAAATGTTTATGGTAATATAAACTCAAATGGAATGATATTCTAGGACAGCTGATTGTATTCTTTTGCCTTAAATGTGAATTAAACTATTTGAAGTTTGTGAATAGATTAGTAGACAATTGATGTATTCTTAAAGTGTGTTTTGCTGCAGTGTTACAAAGTATACTTAGATTAGTACAAGGTGAAGCCTTATTCGCAATAGATTTATTTTTTGCACATGACATATATGACAAATTAATAGTTGCATGGTGAATATTATGTGGTTAGAATATGACATGTAAACAAAAAGTTCTTTCAATCCATCTGTAATAAGTACTATTCAGTATTGTTTGTTGTGTGATCTTCTCATAATTTTAGTGTATTCCAGTGATTATGTGTACTATATTTGATTTAGTATTCACTCGTCCTAATGATGTCAACTCTCAATAATTATAATTGCAATAATTGTATTTTCCTGTCTTTCATATGCCATGTATGAATAAATATAATTTATAGCAGTAGAAGCATTGAGAAATTTATATAGTTATTTTAGTTATACATGTAATATATTCATAATATTCTTTTGCAGCTTCTATTTAACTCTATGAGTGCTGACTACTAATTCATGTTGAAATAAGTTATATGATTAAACAAAAGTACAAAATTAAATTTGAGGTGTATGATGAAAATATATTTTATGTAATACATCTCTAGTAATGATTTATGATATGAACACCTCAAGTTGAGATCTAAATCAGTAAACTAAAAGATATCTTAACATATTTTTACTAAATTAGTAAAAACATATTAAATATGTTTTACAAGATATATTGACTTCAGGTTTATGAAGAAATGGTTTTATCAGATATCTTGAGTATAGGTCTATGAAAATGACTATTTTTTTCTACACATTAATTGTCTCCTTAAAGGAGAAGTTTCCCGACCTACAATTTACTTTTGATTATGTTCTCTACACATACAAACATAATTTCATGCAAATATGTCCAACGTTTGCCATCTGAGCAAAGGAGGGGCATCATTCAAAGTCAATCGCTGTATGGGCTTACCCCATTCATCGCGTACAGCATGGAGGCTGCCATTATATGTTTTAAAACCCGGATTTTTAATTGCGCTAAAATGTTACGGCGTACCCGAACTAACAAGCTCGGCCCTTTTTGTTAGCTCTCGCAGCTCGCAGGGATTGTGCACAAACACAAAATAGTAGTTCTATTTGACGTCACATTTTTGAGCGAACAATTATAAATCCAAGCTACATAAACATCAATGGCAGCCTCCATGCTGTACGCGATGAATGGAATTCGCCAGTACAGCGAGCTTTGAATGATGCTCCGTCTTTGCCCAAAGGGTCAATGTTGGTCGTATTTATATGAAATTCGGTTTATGTGTAGGGAACTTAATCAAAAGTAAATATATGGTGGGGAAACTGTCCATTTAAGTTGACACCCTCTTTGCATTGAGTGCCAATCCCCACATTCGCTGACATGCCAAATGTGCTCATTGGTACTGCTGTATTGTGTATACTTGTATCAATGTATTAATTGCTCTGCGCTTTTTAATTCAGAATTGGGGATTTTTGCCTAACCAAAGCAGCACATTATTGTTAATAACCATTGCACAGGGGGTTCAAATAACTAGAGTTAATTGCCTGGAACTTTGTCCTCGTTAATTATGTATAAACGTGATTGAAAAGTATTACTTTCAGTGAGTAGTGAAATTTTCACTGTGACATTTGTACTTGCTTTATATTCAGATTCTTATTTGCCTTCACTAAATTCTCATGTTTGGATCAAATCATTGTGACAGGTCATTTATGATTAAAAAATCACTTATTAAGTGCTGCAAACCATAATTAAATAAACTTATAAAAAAGCATACATGTTGTATTAGGGTAAATTATTACAAGGATCATTTCTCATTAGTTATGTCAAATCATGGTCGAGTGCAGCTGATTTCTAATGATTGGTTTGTTGTTTTTTCTATACTAAGTGCCATTTCACTATGATTATTTAATAATCATGAATGTACAACAATTATTATGCATGCACACGATGGATGTAATTGTTTATATATCTGATTGAAAATAATCGAGGACAAATATTGTGGAAATTTCTTGTTGTCTTTTCAAATAAAAACTTATTTTATTGGTGCTCAATAAAATAAACAAAGCTTGAATATCATGGTGTTATCAATGTTTATTCATTTGACCTAACTTGTTGTCAATGTGTTTGGTGAACTTGTGAGCTATAACTATGACCTTTCTACTTTCACATATGTTCATGTGTTAGGATTGCATAATGTAAATTCTACCATAATTTTTGTTTATCCAATATTTTTGATATTTCAATTTCGTAATAACTTTTTTCTACCACGTTCTCATTAATATAAACATACATATTTTTGATTACGTAAATGCTATTTCATTACACTTTTCTTATTACTTAACCAAAAGTGCATGTGATTTAATTGTGTAAACTAAAAAAACAATTATGAATTGCCTAGTGTTTTGAAAAGTTTAAAGTTTTGGAAGAATTAACATACAGATACATTTAATGGAATTGAATTGAATTTCAGATTTATTGATAAATTTGCCATTAAAAACATTACACAGGGATATACAAATTATGAACAAAGTGCATTGGGGTCACATCTAAGGCCTGAGGAGTCTAGAGTGACCCCTTTGTACAAAGTACATATATGATAATGAATCACATTATGAATTATATATATATAAATATAAACTCACAAAATACAATCAATAACTTGAACATATTTAATCTGTATTTAATAAATTAAACATATATTAATTAATAACATATTTAATAAATAAAACAATAACTTAAACATATTGAATAAACTAGACGCAGTGTACTCAGGGAGTTCATACCTCCGCCAACACTCGAATGTTGATGTTTGTGTGACCTTGACCTTTGACTTTTGACCTTGACAATTTAATGGGTTCTATTCTAGATGAGATGAACACGAAGCTTCTACGAACAATTGGTTGAGATATCTGTGAAATTGTGCGCAGGAGACTGGAGACGAACAAACAAACGGGACCGAAATCAAAACCTCCTACAACTTCGTTGACGGAATAAAGCTAAAAAGAGGGATCTATAACATGAACATATCAGAGACCCTACATTATGTAAGATATTTATACAAATAATGGGCCCTGTGACATTTGACCTTTAACCCTATGTTTTATTCCATCCCAATATGAACACACCAACCCAATTTGAAATTGAACCCATCAAACGGTTTTTAAAATACCACGAGGAAGAATAGGGATAGACAGAGAGACATACAACCTGACAATACAGAGTGTATCACAATTTTTTTTTTTAAGTACTCGAAGTTCAAAGGTCAGTTATTTCAAAATGATATAGAGATTTAGCTTTCGTTTGATACACTTTCTGAATCAGCAGTTTCACGCATTGCTGAGTTCTTTGTTATTGAAGATGTCAGGTGCGAAACGCCCTTTTTGCAAGTTTTGACTAATGTATACATTCCTGAAATCAATGGTGCCACACATTATTTAAACAAATTTGATTGAAGTGTTATTTGTGTTGCCCAAAACATCCATCTTTTGTCGAATGCGGCCCACACATCATCCAGGTCATGAGGAGGAAAGGTTAACAACTTGTTCTAAAATAAAGAAGTCGCAAGGTTTTAAAACATGGGACCCCGGTGGCTATTCCACCTCATGATTGGGCGCAATTACCCTATCCCAAAGACTTCCGGCCGTAGTCTATCTATGATAGCAAAAAGACAATGGGCTGGGGACACTGGGGACACTGTCTAAATACTCCCAGGCGCGCCGATTCCATCCGAAAACACAATGCATTGGGGGGGGGGGGGGGGGGGGGGGGGGCAGAGCATTGTTCACAAACAATGCTCGCCCCCCCAGTGCATTGTGTTTTGGGATGGAATCGGCGCCGGTGCTCCTCGCACATGTCGCTCAAAGTGTTTTTCCAACTGAGGTACAACATCTTCATTTATCATCTGAGGGTTTATGCTCCCATTTGATTCATTTCAAAGAAAAGTTGTCCAATCACTTGACCACTTTCACAAAGTCCCATCAAACTCAATTTTTGACGACTGATATTATAAAAAAATAATTCTGGTGGATGTCCGCCGGCGCATAATTGTTCAATAACAATGTAGCTTACTCATGCATGATATCAGTGATCATTGAAATGTATTCGATTAAACGATTCATTCAGTCACAAAAATAATAAAAACATGTTCAAATTGATGTACTCATTAAGTGTGGCACTGCACAATATTCGCACCGATCATCTTCACAATAAAGAACTCGGCAATGCCAAAAACACTGCTGATTAAGAAAATGTATCAAATGAAAGCCTAAATAGTTACTCTTTACATCTTACCATATTTAGGTATGGAAATATATCATTTTGAAATAGTTCGAGTACCATGTTTGAATACGCTCTGTATAATGCCTCCGGCCACTCCGGTGACGATATTAATACACACACAGTCTGAACGGAGACTAAAATAAAAAAGAAAGTATCACGTTACTGATTATAATATTTCCGGAACTAGAGCAAGAGGCCATGACATCATGTACCAGCTATATTCGGATTACACCAGAATTTATGAATCTAAAATTACATACGGATCGAACAGTGCAGTTACCTTACTTTCTAATCAAGTAACTTAATATTAATTCAAATTATCAATACATTGCAGATTTACAGCGTAACGAATCTCACAGTAACAATGAGGTCACGCTTACGTAATCATTACGAAGTTATTATCGTGATTGAGTGATTGAGTGAATTACGGCGAAAAGGGATTTCAAACAGGCACACTCTACAAAAACTGGTATGTATCCTCATCACAGATTTGTTTGTCGGAACTATTAGTAATATACTAATGAGTATGAGTACTTTATTTGAGGGAAATGGAACTGCTCCAATCTGAATAAGAAACAGTACACTATCATGTAAGTATATTCATAAGCACGGGCGTAGACATGGACATTGATACCCATTCAAGTGGGGGGGGGGGGGGGGGGGATGATCAATTCATTCATCGGATTACATCCCCCCCCCCCCCCCCCCAGTTGAATAGGTATTACGTAACTCGCTACGCCCATGTTCATAAGTATATAGCCGTTTGTGATATTATTTTGAAATATATACATGTAGATGCATGTGTTTGGTTCGTATGATCAAACATACATGTCAACTCATAGGCGTACCCAGGGGGGGGGGGGGGGGGGGGGGGGGTTCAAACCCTTTCTCCTTTGTGTGCTATGAGCGCCATTTGGCACAGAAATCAATATGCAACGAAAGCAATGACATGATTTTACTTAATACATTTTAATGCCCTTCTATAGTTCACAATTTTAAAGGAAAGTGGTAATGTGTTTGTGCTTTTCAAGAAAATGTGAAACAGGTTGAGCTTAGGCAGTGGAAAACCTCAATTGTATTGTGTGTTATCTGCTCTTCTGAACAATTACTATCGTATAGAATATAATTGCATAACATTTTTTTAAAATTTGCTTGAATATTTATTTGTAATAAAGGTATAATTTAGTTCCACTCTGGATATTTGACTGAAGATTCTCATGATACATTCGAACATTTAATTCGACATAATCTTCTACGCGGAAAGGGGGGATTTGAAAATAATTACTAATGAATATCATAGCAGCAGGTATAGCGGGCCTAGGTAGTGTTATGTTCGGCCATGTTATATACTGTGCGCTGCTGTAGAAAGGATTAACGTTTCCGTCCATATACATCGCTATATGGTTTTATGGTCGAAGCCGTTTACTGATTGAAGGAATATGCTGCTGGTATTATTTATGTTTCAATTCAAGTTCTTTTTTTCTCATTCCAGCATAGAATGCAATCTTGAACAAGGTATGTATAGGCATATGACATGTCACAAGTCCTTCTTTGCCTGTTGGCATTATTTTTGATGAAAGATATTTAATTTTTGACAACATTAGCTATTGCGAAAAATTAACCAAATTAATTACTATTGTACCATGTATGTCTTCTATGCGGGCGTGTGGATCGTATATTATAAAACATAAATCATTACAAAGATGCATCTATATGATTCAGTTTCGGCGCATGCCAGTCCCAATGGGTATTTTTGCAGTATGAAAATTTCATAGCATTTTTATTCGGCATTTAATACAAGAAACCGGAAATGCATACACATATGATACAATAGTGTCAATGTGACAAAACTTTAATTATCAATGGACGTTATACATATTATATAAATACAGAAAGCAAGTCATCATAATTATAAAACAAAGGTTGAGAGCTATGTGGGTCTAGAGTTTGAGAAGTTGCACCTAGGTATATATATCATTACTGTTAGTATTCCAAGTGTGTGTTATCTAAATGACAACTAGCAGACTGCTGCTTATTAATATTTAAAGGTAAACGATCGACAGTAAGAAAATATCACCGTCAGATAAATCACCGCGAATCACAATAAATCGCACTATATTATGCTTCCAAAATATAACATTTAAGAATGCATAATTATGTAGTGTTTGTACATAATGCCTTTTTCTATTTGGAAGTGGCAAGTGTAGGAATATATTAGATGTATACTAACATGATCACATACATTGCTGATGAATATAATTCATGAAGTCACGCGAAGGAAATTCTCTTCTCTCCCATCTCTTATGGCCAAATCCATGCACACCCCCCTGTCACCATCTCCCACCCCCTCTGCTCTCTCCCCTCTCTGTTCTTGTATCAGTCGTGCAGTATGGCATCACCGTCCCTTCATCATTTTAGAGGTGGTTTCAATGGCAACGACACCGCCTTGACTGATTGTCTACTCATGGAATTGACAGAGCGCTTGCATCCTGGCGACTTCAGGCCACTAGGATTGAGGCTGGGGTTCACTTGAAACGAGGTGAGGTCAATCATAGGTAAAAGTGAGTGGCAATTATGCACCTCCCTTCCTTTCAATTTCTTGGGGAGTGCACATCCTCCTCATTGCACCACTGTCATGGTGAAATAACTACCAAAATACAAAACACAATTGGTAGCAAATACTATCCCTTATTTATTTATTATTTATTCAAATATATTTAAACAGGATAGCCTGATCAGCAAGGATACTGTTTTTCGTCAGGGTCCTGATATAACATCATACAATATAAATAAATACAATAATACATTAATATGATAGACATAATACATATAAAAAATATGTACAAATAGCATATGACCAGCAGATTCAAGATATACTTTTTAAGAATTTTGGACAAAATTATTAAAACTTCAATTTATTTAAATCATAAAAACACAATTAAAGCCACAAGCATTTGTTCATTCTTCATCACCACGAAGCAAGACACTTCATCACACCACTACATGCTTACAGTATTGACAATCATAAAAGTGTTCTTTCACAATTGTGAATGGAAAAACGTTTCAAAAATTTGTATTTTTAATCGTGCATATATTGTATATTGTGCCAGTTCAGCATTCTGTTCATTATTGCGTTTACTCTGATGGGCGCAATTTTTTTCAAGATTTGTTTTCTTCGCCGAAATGTTTAGTTAGAATTTATTTAGGGCAGGATTTCATTGAGCGATTATTATATTTTAGACATTACGAATATCGAAATCATACGTAAATAATCAGTATTAAATAGTGATTGTATTTGTGTATGATATATATGTGAAAATTGTAACGAACAGATTGTCGCAGATCGAGCACTCTCGGCCTGGGTGTCGTGAGTGAATGCATGTCACCTCAAGCTCACAGAATGGAGAGGACAGGTGGGGAGAGATGCAACGTCACTGTTTCTTATCCAATCAGTGAGGGAATGCAGGACCTCGGAAGCAGCTGATTGGCTACAATCGGGTGAGTTGTATAAAACAATGCTTAAAGGGGTAGTTCAGTTTTGGTATAGAGGGCGCTACACGAAATTTTTTGTTGTGAGATAATGAAAAACTGATTGTAAAATTTGCAAGAGCATACAATTTTCATGGCAGAATAAACTTTATTTGATCAAAATTGGTCAGAACGGCTGAAATATCAATAAATATATCCGATCGGATAAATCTGGGCCACAGATTTATTCGACGATTTTTGAAAAAAAATTCAAAAGAGATTTTTGAATAGTTGTTGATGATCTCTCTATTATTTCAACAAAACTTACACATGCATGAAAAAATGGTTTAAACCAATTCTTTTTAGAGAGCGCCCTCTTGTGTTTTAATGGCTCTTTTTGAATGATAACAGGCTTTTTACTTGAGTCGTTCGTAAGTTTCTAGACTTCGATGCATGGTGGAGTTATAATTATTAGTTTAGAATGTTATTGTGCAGGTTTTAATTACTAAAGCTCCGCTTACCAAAACTGTACTACCCTTTAAGTTCTCAGATCAGATTGCCTTTGTTAGTGTCGTATTCTTAATGGTTTTAGGTTTGGGTACAATACATTTACGGGGATGATAACCTTCTCACTGACTTACTAATTCATTTACGTACAGATAAGCCATATATTCGTAATGAATGGTTTTATTGCCAGATTATTGATTATGTTGTTTATTAATGTTAACATTGAAATATCTATGTTTAACTTTTGTTTAGAGACTTGGACCGACTGAATCCGCCCATACGAACCATTTCAGGTATCTTCTAACAGTATTCTGTGGTACTAACTACTAAGTCACTTAGTTTACACAAGTGGTTTGGTTCACAGGAAAAAATGTGTGCAATTTGTTTAGTTGTTTAGTTATGTATAGTTTCTTAAGATTAATTTCCTATTAATTAATCAATTATATTATTGTCTACTCTGGAAATGGGTTGCCATTGTTAGCTTAAGCCGTTTGAAGAGCCTAAATAAGAATGCAAACAATAGTAAAACTTTCTAGATATATAATGGACAGTGACGCGTTATACCATGACAGTTAATTAAATCATATAAAAATAATGATTTAATAGTTTAATGGAACTATTCTACCTGATTTGTTTCTGCGCATTTCTTTCATAACCGTATCATGATCTCTTAACGACTATTCACCCAACTCCTTTCTTTCGTTTGACTCATACTCTCTATATCAATTCGCCATCCTGTTATTATGCCCCCATCTATCTATTTATCTATCTATATATCTATCAAGATAAAATATCCTGAATAAAACACCGTTTGGAAAACATAGTTGTTTTCTTTCCATATTTCAAAATATCCCCAAATCAGTCTTCTACATGTCTATCATTATGCATTTGCATAATGTTCTATTTTATCACTTCTATCATTCTCTCTCTCTCTCTCTCTCTATTATGAATTATATGTTTTTAGTTGAAGAAAAGTTGAACGAAAGGAAACGTTCCAGCTCTTCCCGATTGCTTGACTGCCAGCCGGCCGATTGGCGAGCATGAGGAGTTAAGCTCCCGGAGGGCTTCGGCTGCAGAGAAGTCCGGGCGATGGGGTTGTGGTCTATGGCATGGGTGGCATGGGGAAAACAGTCCTGGCAACCAAGCCGTCCGGGACGAACAACTTATCGAATGGTTTATATAATTATCTCAATACCACTCTGTGAAGTTACGCTGGGTTATTCCACATAACAATACCGGGCGTATCAAAAAAGCGTTACACTTTTGAAAAATTGTCAACATTACATTTGTATATATTATATAAGATGGATGCCCAATGGTCTCATCTATCAAGTGCCACTAACAAAACAAATTTTCGTTCACGCTTGGCGAACACTGACAGTTTTTTGTTCAGAGTGTCAAAAATGCTTGCGCCAAATTGAAAGAAGAGGACAAATAACCAGCAGGACCAATAAGTACTCCCATTCAAACAAATTGCTCTTTGCCATAAATTAAGAATATTTTATGATTGTGTAATTATTTTGTGGCAATTTTCTATCATAATTTAACTGATTTAATTGTTTTATGCATGGGAGAGAATC
>JBAMJV010000996.1:0-92540 GCA_037951105.1 Echinarachnius parma | reverse complement strand
CTAGAGAACAAAAGTGCGTTTTATCTGCGCGCTACATAGAAATTATATGAAAAGAATAATAACTTACCTCAAATTGATGATTAATCCCAAACGGCTTCACACAAATATTCGAAATTGTCCTGTCGCCTCCAAAGTCATCGGCAATGCATGCTGGGATATATAGGCGAGGTTTTATTCCGGTTCCGCGCGTAAGTGGCGATCGGTTGAGCCAGGCCACTGTACTCAATGTTAACCTAACCGCCTGGCATATTATATTACATCGCTCGAAATCTTGCAGGAACATGTTTGTAGATGGGCGATGAGGTGTTTTATCCTCTTTAAGCAGATTTTTTTTAAATTTTGTTTACTTGTACTGCACCCTAAAATACCTATGTACGACGGCGCTACACAAAATTGCTATAAAAAGAATGATAACTTACCTCAAATTGATTATTTATGTCGATCATCCTTGTTAGAATCCGGCTTTTTTTTTCGATCCGTCGGCATCGCACAGCGGGATTCTAACAAGGACAATCGACATAAATAATCAATTTGAGGTAGGTTATCATTGTTTTCATAGTAATTTTGTGTAGCGCCGTCGTACATAGGTATTTTAGGGTGCAGTACAAGTAAACAAAATTTAAAAAAAATCTGCTTAAAGAGGATAAAACACCTCATCGCCCATCTACAAACATGTTCCTGCAAGATTTCGAGCGATGTATATGCCAGGCGGTTAGGTTAACATTGAGTACAGTGGCCTGGCTTATATGTATTAGTCAACCGATCGCCACTGCACTTACGCGCGCACATCTTGGCTCGTACGCCAAAGTTTGACCTGCGACCTCACGCATGCGCACTGTGGACACAAATTCGGATACCATTTTGGAATTTTTGCTTCTTACCACAATCTGGACGATAAAAACCTAATTTTGTGAATAAATACACCGAATGGAGCCTCATGTATCAAGACAGTGGACCATTGATGTCCATGGATAACATCCGTCGTAAGTATAAAACCAGATATAAATTGTATAGTATCTTATATACTATTTTTACCAATAATTGTTACGAGCGGTACACCTAACACACACTTCAATATGCCAGGCTCTGTGCTACGCACAGAGCCTGGTTAGGTTAGGCAATGACATTATCATCGGTCCAACTGATTGGAACATTTACTTTAGTAGATGTGGGTCATGTCTCTTTAGTTTTAGTTTTAAAGGGATCTAGTATGATCAGGCTACCAAATATGGCCCGTGCTGTAATATGGCCCCCCTGTTTATCAGCTGATTAAGCGCATTAACACAGATAATTCCGCGCAGTGAACTTCTTTTGCTTATCTATTTCCTTTGTGGTTAAGCGCAATAAGAGTACTCATCGCGCAATCAAAAACCATCTTCTGCGCTCTAAAAGTCGAGTGTGTACAAATGAATGGGAAATTTGTTTGCACAGGGATTAATGACATCGTTTCAGAATCTGCTCAGATTCGGCAGATTTGTCAAGTTTATACAAATATTTTGTGGATAAATGTAATCTTCAACTTAAGAACACTTTGATGGCACTTTTATTGGAAAAAGTTGATCATTTATCAAGAAAACGGACCTTTGAATCATGTAAATAGGGGGGCCATATTACGGCACCCTCTGTCAATGTGATTTTTTTGCGGAGTGAAATGCAAATCGCCATTACGGGACAATTACGATCGCAGTGGGCAAATAAGGTATGGCATTGTCTTCATTTTCATTTGAAGTTCATTCTTGACAAATTTTGTGGCCTCTTCAAAGATATTTTTTCAGATATCGGTTGTTAAACATTAGGGGGGACCATATTCGGACACCGCGTCATACAGTACAGTAACTTGTTGACATGTGCAAAAAGCTAAAAAGTGATGAATGGTTGATAAAATGTGTGAAGTGAAATTGTGATCTGATGAAAATTTCACAATTTAAATCAATAATGGATTAATTATTAATTATGTCTTGGTCAAGAAGTAATGAGCAAAAATGCAAAGTAAACTAACTATTTTGTAATAATTATAATTATTCGCTAATTCTACATTTCATTGCCAAATCGCATGCACTGTCTTCACGGGCGTAGCGAGTTACATAATAGTTAATACCTATTAAACTGGGGGGGATGAATGAATAGATCATCCCCCCCACTTGAATGGGTATCAATGTCATGTCTACGCCCGTGACTGTCTTTGTAAACATGGTTAGACTATATAATTTTCCAGTAGATAATTGAAAATCTGAACACTTATTATCGTAAATATCTAAAACTTAAAAAGGGAAATTTGAAAGAAAAAGAAACCTGTCCCATGCTTAATACAAATGCAGCAATGTATGAATGAACTCCTAGTCTCCTAGAACTCAAAAAGTCTAAACTTGTAAGATTTGTGGATTTGGTCAATGATACTAAATCTCTTTAAAGGGATCTAGTAACTTTGTTGACATGTGCAAAAAGTGATGAATGGTTGATGCCATGTATATTGTTGTTATCTGATATGTCCACAGGGTATTGTGTGAAAATTTCAAGTCAAATGGACGTTGCATGGCCGAGAAATGAGCAAAAATGCAATGTGATATTCACTAACTCACTGCACTCACTTTGTACACAGTTTCAAAAATCTAACGTATAATTTATTATCTGAACACTTCAATCGTACATATCTTTGTAACGAAAGGGAAATTTGAAAAACCGAAACCTGTCCCATGATTTTATTGTTGATACCAATAGTATAATACAACAAGGTATGAGGGAACCGCTAGAATTCAAATTGGGTTTTGATGATTTGGACAATGTTACTATTTACTAAGTCCCTTTAAAATAGATCGATCTAAAATGTACATTTTGTCTGTATTCATGTACAGGCTTACCTTGCTTCCTCAAAACTGGCATCAGTGATGGGCCTCGTAAGGGCAAGAGTTTCTACATCTGTGGGGCGGCTGCGGAGAAGAAATGCAGCTTCGTGGAAGAAACAAGGTTCGTTCATTGACAAATTTCTAGCAATCAGTCAGCCAATATAAGTCAGGGCACCTCACTAGATTTTATGGCATTCTCTTCGAAGATGTGCCCCTGACTTGGCATGCATGACTAAAAGAACCAATGTACTAGATACAAATTGTATAGAGCATGGGTTCTTTTAGTCATGCAATGCTCGAAATTAACTTTTTTTTGCTGGTGGCCCGGTCGGGCCAGTAAAATTAGTATTTTTCCAAATTTGGTGGCCCGAAACCAAAAACTACTGGCCCGAAAAAAATAAGGAAAAACAAAAGTAAAATGAATACAATAACCATATGAATAGTTTCAGGGTACTAGGCAATACTTTTTATTTTTCATTCCCCTTTGTTTCATTGTAAGATGAATTAAATAAACATGAATTAGGATGAATGTGTGTGTGTCATGTCTTTTTATTCATTGTCTTCATCAAAAAATCACAGCGATTGAATACACACGAGTGACAATTTCACTTCCAGTCATACATAGTCAGGGTCTAGGTGACAAAACAAAAATGGTAGAAAAAGAGAAAATTCAATTTGACCTCAAAATTCTGTGCAGTGTTTTCTGAACATTTTAGACAAAAGACATATTTTAAAATTGTGATATATAGTAGTAATATATGAATATTCATGAGCAGCATATATGAATATTCATGATGCTCATTAGATATACAAAATACACAAAATAACTGAAATTACTAACAACGATTTTTAATATGAAACTTTTTTTTATAACAACTGGTTAGAAAATGAGTACTGCTGCTCAAGAATGTATGAATATTCATTAGCAGCAGTGTTACTTGCTCAATTAACTTGCAACTTTTTAACTAACCAATAGTTTGTATGTGAGAAAAAGGTATAAGTTGCTGAATGCTACATTTAAAAGCAAGCTCTTGTCATGCCCTAGACAGGACTAAACATGACTACAGGGTATCTAAAAAAAAAAAAAAAATTAAAATAATAATTTTTTTTTTTTTTTTTTTTTGCTGGCCCAATCGGGCCACCAAACTTTGAAATATGAGTTTTTTACTGGCCCGACAGCAATTTTTGGTGGCCCCGGGCCATCGGGCCTATGCTAATTTCGAGCATTGAGTCATGTAACGAAGAGTCGAAGACTTGGGCACGTCTTCAAAGAGAATGCCGATTTTATCTGCTGTTGGTCTGGTCAGTCAGACAATTCATTGTAAAATTACTTACATTAGGGCTTGAAAATAGCCTAGGGCCAGGGCCACCAAAAATGAACTATGGGCCACTAAATTTGGTCAATGTCAAATTTTACTTGCCCGTACGTCTGGGCAGCACAAAACTCAATTATGAGTATGGACCAGCAATATTTGTTAAAACCTCCATTTTTACATGCCCAACTGAGCCACTTTAAAAAAAATGGATTTCAAGCATTACATACATTGATTTAAAAAAATGATTTCTTATTGTTATCATTTATGTTAATTTTTCTTTCAAATTTATATAATGTATTTCCTGAATTGTATATTGTTAATACTGTTTTAACCACAAGTGTAGTATTATAATGTAAAGGCCTTGACAAGACAATGGCCTTTGCTTTACCCCCTGGCATCAGCTACATAATTTATCCTTTTTCATTTTGCAATGATCATGTCAAATACGCATGTACATGTAGATACATTTCTTGTTTTTTAACTTTGCTTTCATATGCATTGAACTTAAACTTGAACTTATACATTCAAATTCATATTCCGTAGTCCGTACTCCTATTTGTGTTTAGAGATATGACATGATAACAATTACTTAAACATTTCTGGCTTTTCCACCTAAAGCTTGCCACCGTCCTGCTGTCTCATGCACCCCAATGTTCTTGTTGAACTACAGGCTTTTGGGAAGAAGAACTCTGGAGAACTGAGGTAACATTAATATTCAATTTGAACTGTGTTAAATGATGATATGAACTTGTTCGTTTGTTAGATGGTCTCTTACTCTGTTACTTGATCTTGATTTGTATCAGTTTAACATGGATTAGTTTTGGCTGAGATATGAGTGAAAATGAAAATAAAGAAAGCAAAAAGAGCATTTAGTTAGGAGTGTTACATCTAACGCTTTTATACAAATTCATAGATATTTTCACATGCAAACGTTTGTATTACTAAGCCATCAGACATACAGTCATGTATGAATGCTGACATTTCACCTCGGAAATCCTCGCAATTAGTCTTTCAACAATGTAACAAATTATTACCTGGTTTTGTTCAATGAGAAAGCGCATAAATGTAGTCAGCCACACAATTAACTTTTGTTTTAATCTTCTGAATTTCAGGCAATATTACCGCTGCACAAAATCCAAGCAAGAAAGTAAAGGATGGTGTGGTTATCAAGTGGTAAGTATTTAAAACAGAACTAAGAAATGTTATAAAAACCAATTGTAAAAAAAAATAATAATAATATTTAGTTGACAATTCTGCAGTGATATATAGATTTAAAAAAAATTTATTTAAGACCATAGATCATCTCAACAAAGTTTTATTTCCAATTTGTAATTTTCATAGCATTCATGTCATTTTATGTCTCAACTACATGTATGTGTTAATTTTGTTGCCATTATTGGTGCAGAATATGAGTTCAGAATGCTTAATCTTTTGCCTCACCTTTACTTTAAATACAATATTATAAACATTCTTTAACATAATTTTCTCTTCTTATAATGTCTCAAATTGTTTGCCCGCACATGCTCTGATTATTACCGTTATCCAACAGATTCGTCTAGCTCCTCGCAAACCACTGGGCGACGTCAACAAGACGGTCACAGTAACAGACCGTCACATACCCTCTAGCTATGAGCATGACTCAAGCGAGGGCAGCAGATCCAGATTGTCTCCGAACACCGACTATACATCTTCCGTGAATGAAACGGACGATCGGAAAGAAAAGATTTCATCGGGATCAGTATCGTCGTTGGAAGCAAGGACAGGAAAACGAGTGACAAACCATAGACAGTTGTCTCCGGCTGGGGAAGGTAGTGTCCGCAAAGAGGAGAAAGAATCAGAAAGAACCACCCACAAAATAGGGAAAGAATCAATAACAAGTCTTGACTCTGAGTCGCATGAAGATGCCGCCTTCGACGCAGCGAGCACATCCACTTCTCCTGAGGAATTTTTTGTTTCTGATGATAGAGAAGGTTCACTGGAAACAAGTGCCGGTAAAACTGCAAAGAACAGTACTGATCCTTCAAGGAACCATGATAAAGTTGATGACGGCAGCAGGCTGGGTGCAGCAGAGAAGAGTGAAGGAGGAGATGATAAACTCGGTGGTGTATTTTCTAGGAGCGCCAGTCACAGGAGTCAAAGTGAGGGTGATGTGGCGAGGAACGACCCTGGGGATCAAATCGAAGGTAACGCCACTGAGGTTCCCCCATCAGCATCATCAACAACTTCAACAAAATCAGCAGCAGCAGGAGCATCAACATCTTCAATTTCTGCCCAGAAGGAAGTAAGCAAGGAATCCCTCAATGACCACAAAGCCAAGTCTGACAAATACGAGCCAGCCTCGAGTACAGTGAGACCAAAATTGTCACAGCAAGGAAAGAGTGGCACGGCGAACAGCGGTCGGCCTCTGGACGCCAGCAAACTGACCGCTAGGTTTGATGCAGTCAGAGCCAATGACAGTTTGAACACGTCCTGGAGGAATAGTAGTGCGCTTCGCGACGCAGCCAGCGATGACGAAAGCGACAGCAGCGACAATAGGGATGATGATAGCGATGACGACTGCATCATCCTGGATGATGTCGGACAATCTTCCTCAAGGACTGTTAAGGTCTCCAGTAACGAGAAGGCTGGATCCTTGGCCGGAGACCACTTGTCTGCTTTGAGTGAGAGAGATACACAACAGGGTCGGGCTTCACCTGTGGACGCGACTCTAGGACTGCGGGAGAGACTGCTGCTAAAGTTGAAAGATGGTAAATGTATTTTCGTTTTAGTCGAGTTTTAATTTTCAATCAGGATTTTGGTTTCTAAATTTTCCCAAACTTCCATCATTATAACCCATGTAATGATGAAATGTGCTTATATTTAAAGAGAATTATGTTGAACTGAATCTCAACCACTGGTCAACCTGCTCCCCTACTTTATATTGTAATTCTTATACTATGTAGTATGTCAGGTCCATGTAATCAGTGGGTTTAAGAAATATTGTGTTTTTGTATGCGATGTAGCTTTGAATTTATAGATAGGCTACTCAAATGAATTAAAAAAACATTATTCCACCTGCAGAAACAACCACAGTTTCCAGCATATCAATTCATTAATTTGACTTCAGCGTTCTCATAACCATTTCTTGTTTGCATCATGCTGTGTTTATCTGTGAAATCATAGATGGGCTTCTCAAATTGCAAACAAATAAATAAAAATAATAAAAAAATGTCAATGTGCTTGTAACCATTTCCTATAAACTAATTTGTTTGTATCTTACTATTTCTATTTATCTCTGAATTTATAGATGGGCTTCTCAAACCAAAATCAAATAAACCATCTGCAACAGTGGCAAATTCAAGTAGCAACATTTCCACCACGACCACGACCACGACCACGACCACGACCACTTCATCGTCGGCGTCCAACCAACAAAGCCAAGCCCAGCAGCAGCACCAGCATCCGGAGCAAACTGGTGTCTTATCTTCTCAGTCTGCTATGGCACATAAACCCGACATATCTGAAACGGTGAGAGCAGTTAACCAGCCGGATCTGCAGAGCTACCCAAAGACCATGCTCCTTCAACGGAATGCCTACGAGAGACAACTGACGAAACAGAAGGTAATAACCATCTCAATGTTATTTATTAACCAGGATATTAGACACTTTTTAGTGTTTTTTGTATGCCTCGCCAATTAAAGTGGCCAGATCTATGGGAAGGGACAATAAAAAGTGGATTTTTGTTGTAAAGAGCACAATAGAACTAACTCATATCACCTTTTAAATAAATTGGGCTTTGGGGGCATGATAAGCACTTGCACTCCCCCCCCCCCACCCCCGCTCCCCCCCCCCCCCCCCACACCATGAAATATCTCTGTCAATGACGCCTCCTGTAGTAACTTTTAACACAAACCAAATTACTCAATAACTTGTGCACCCTCGCCACAAAACAAGAGGGGCATTTTGGGTCCAGAGGTTGAAAGTCACAGGGCTTGGTATGATGATACATGGAGCTTGTAATAGCAATCTATATTAAGATTAGAACATGGTCAAAAAACATGTTGTCATGTAGAGGCAACTTTCCAGCTACATAAGAGTCGAATTACACTAGTTAGTTTTAGTTATCAAAGGTACAATCTGGTGCTGCTTAGTTATAATTATTTTTGTCTTCTGAAATATTTGTACAGGATCTCATGCGGAGGGTGCCTTTGACTAGCTTACCCGACCAAGGTCAAAGGTTAAAGCAGAGCGTGAGTGATCTCGAGAGGGCCATCGCTAAGCTGGACATCGCAGCCACATCTTACAAGCCACAAAGCATGATGCAGTTATCACAAGGTATATATGGCATTATCTACCTATGACTTGGCATGCATGACTAAAAGGACCGATGCTTTATGCAATTTGTATAGAGCATCTGATATTTTAGTCATGCATGCCTATATTATTTCATATTTTTTCATATTATTTCATTCATTTTCCACAACTTTAAGTTCAAGTTCAGTTTATTTAACACTTCATAAAAACAACAAAGGTAAGAACAAAAGAAAATCAAGGAATACAAGTTCAACATACAAAGTATACAAAATACAGACAAAATTATAAAGTGTAAGGAGTCAGTCGAAAGGCTGTAACTGCCTTATGTAAAAACAGACCCCAGTAAAGCAATGTAACGTACATACATACAATATATCTAGGTAAATATACAAATAGAAAAGGATACATGGTTTTAAAAAAACCAATGCATAACAAGAATAGAGCAAAACACATCAAATATAACAATAGAGGTAATCATAATGAGAGGAGTACATTCACAGTGTGGAGGGAGGAACAAAGACCATTGACCTATCTAAGGGTCCCCCTAGAATCTATTCCTGGAACATAAAGTAAATGAAGACAAATACGCTGTGAAATAGTTACGGCATGCATATTGAGCATTCGTTCTTGGATTAATTCTTTCTTTTCATTTCATTCTTATCGCTGCTACCCACCTAGGAGTATAAATAGGTGAACATGAGCCTGATGCACAAATATGGTTGATCCCGGCTAGTGTGCTCCCTGGAGGATACTAGATATACATAATTATCATTATTATTATCATTATTATTATTATCATTATTATTACCATTTTGATTATGATTATTATTATGATTATTATAATTATAATTATTATTATCAATAATTATTATTATCATCATCATTATTATTATCATTATTATTTCTTGTCTTTAAGCAGGAGCCGTAAGCACACCCAGCTCTAGTCAAGAACTAGGCCAAGCCTCTCTCACGCAAACATCAATCAAGCAACATTTCCTGCCGTTCCAGCGGGCAAGCCTAAACTCGGGTCAACCCCAAGCTGCTTACCTGCCTTATCAGTATGCTGGTAAGTGCACCAATTTGCAATCTATTCTTTTTGTGAGTTGATCATGCAAGGCTAGACAAAAAAAATGTTTTTTGCCATTTTGCCCATTTGGGTAAGTAAAAAGAAGATTTTTCAAATTCTAGTGGCCATGATCTATATACAGTCACCCTTGCCTATAAAGTTGAGTAAGTCAATGAAGATCCCTGTTCTTTGTTTTCCATTGTTTTTTCACCCACCCAAGACAAAATTTGCCATAAGGCGAAGGCTTTTCTGCAGTCCCCATGAATTTGACCTTATATGCAAGGTTGCTTGTAATTTCTGACTCAAATGTTGCTTGAAAGTATCGGCTTCCATGAATTTTTGATTTGTAAATCAGTCATGCGGGGCCATCTTGCGGATGGTGCAAAATACTCGCTGGCTTAAGCCCTCTGCAGACAGAGCCGACTCGACCCGATCCGACTGGTTTTCATTCGGATCGGCTCAGTTTTCAGTGCATCGTGACACACATTTTGCCAGTCGAGAGACAGTCGGATGCCAGTTGGGGTCGATTCAACACAATGAATCGGCTCTGATCGACCTGGCCCAACTCTAGCCTGATTGAAACCAGTTGGATCGGGTCGAGTCGGCTCTGTCTGCGCCAGGCTTTAGTGTTGCAGCTGTTAGGCAGTTCACCCAAACTAGCCTTAAGAGTTAAAAATGGCGAACCGCAGTGTAGCATCCCCATGCATGATGATCTTTAAAATCTCGTCTCGGTTCTTGCTTTCTCCGCTACTTGTCTCTCCCTATGCTAGCCCAGCCTCAGGTGCAGCAGCTTTTGTGCACCATCTCAACTCCCTGGGGAGCATATATGCTTGTAATGTCCAAAGTTGCTTTCTCCGCTACTTGTCTCTCCCCATGCCAGCCCAGCCTCAGGTGCAGCAGCTTTTGTGCACCATCTCAACTCCCTGGGGAGCATATATGCTTGTAATGTCCAAAGTTGCTTTCTCCGCTACTTGTCTCTCCCCATGCCAGCCCAGAGCCTCAGGTGCAGCAGCTTTTGTGCACCATCTCAACTCCCTGGGAAGCATATATGCACTATGACTATAGTTTCTAAAGTTTGAATCTATATACCCTCAGATCTAACTTTCCTTCTCTATTTGTCTCTTCCCATGCCAGCCCAACCTCAGGTGCAGCAGCTTTTGTGCACAATCTCACCTCCCTGAGGAGCATATATGCAATGTTGCCTGTAATTTTCAAAGTTAAAATCTCATCTCAGTTCTTGCTTTCCTTCTCTACTTGTCTCTCCCCGTGTCAGCCCAGCCTCAAGTGCAGCAGCTTTTGTGCACCATCTCATCTCCCTGGGGAGCATATATGCACTATGACTATAGTTTCTAAAGTTTGAATCTACAGTAGATACCCTCAGATCTAACTTTCCTTCTCTACTTGTTTCTCCCCACGTCAGCCCAGAGCCTCAGGTGCAGCAGCTTTTGTGCACCATCTCACCTCCCTAGGGAGCATATATGCAAGGTTGCCTGTAATTTTCAAAGAGTTCAAGAGTTCAAAATTGCGAATCGCAGTGTAGCATCCCCATGCATGATTCTCTTTAAAATCTCATCTCAGTTCTTGCTTTCCTTCTCTACTTGTCTCTCCCCGTGTCAGTCCAGCCTCAAGTGCAGCAGCTTTTGTGCACCATCTCATCTCCCTGGGGAGCATATATGCACTATGACTATAGTTTCTAAAGTTTGAATCTACAGTAGATACCCTCAGATCTAACTTTCCTTCTCTACTTGTTTCTCCCCACGTCAGCCCAGAGCCTCAGGTGCAGCAGCTTTTGTGCACCATCTCACCTCCCTAGGGAGCATATATGCACTATGACTATAGTTTCTAAAGTTCAAATCTCTATACCCTCAGATCTATCTTTCCTTCTCTACTTGTCTCTCCCCACGTCAGCCCAGCCTCAAATGCAGCAGCTGTACGGAGGTCGCATGACCGTCTCCAGGCAACAGGAGGTCAGCAGCACCATCAAAGATGCAATTGAAAAGCTCCATAAGTAAGTCCTTAAATACATGATCGTGTGTTGGTATACGTTCAAAGGTCAAAAGCAGGGCTTGATGCTAGCACTTGCCTGATTGCCCGGGGCAAGTAAAAATTGATGCTGGGCTAGAAAATCTCGATAAATGGCCTAGTTTGCTAGCCCGATCAGGGAACTAGCATTGCAGAGAAAATGTAAGAGGGGAAAAAAAAGAAATACCTAGTCTACCTAGTCCAGCAAAAAAAAATTCATCTTTACGTGGTGTTACATGGTATTCTAAAAATCACATAAAAATGAGAGGAGAGGTCTATTAAAAAATATGAACCCTAATAATATGATCATTATCTGTTTTAAAATCGTAACATTTTTTTTTTTTTGTAAGGAAACATTATGATGATCGTTATTATTTTTTCTTTTGTTTCACATCGTTTTTTTTTCGGGCAGGTGAATGATCTGTTTGGGCAAGCGGGTGTGGAAATTCATGATTTTACCAGTAGAAAACTAGTAGAAGAAAATGCCTCCACTACAAAATCATGTTGTTGTAATTGGATATTGTCCAGACTGATTATACATCAATTGAGCTTCATACTGTATGGGCGTTATGATTAATACTGAATTTGTCAAAGGATTTTCAATTTTTTACAGGAAACTGTCATATTCATATTACAGATACAGATTACTCTAAAATCTTGTTCTCGATGCACCAAAAGCGTCAAAAGGCGAAGCCTGTGCTATATAAGTAGCCAACATTATGATGATTATTATTTTTATGATTATTTTCTTTTGTTACAGAGCTTTTGAGACTTGCCCCTCCCCGGAGACAGCAATGGAGGATCCCGATGACCTCAAGGTCACGCTCATGCCTCACCAGAAGCAGGCCCTCGCTTGGCTGACGTGGAGGGAGGAGCATCATCCGTGCGGCGGAATCCTGGGTGAGTGCTCCGGCTCCTTCTTCTTTGAACTCCTTTGTATTGATAGATAGATAGATATATCGGTATTTATTGAACAAAATTAACAAGACTGTAGTCCGAAGACTAAAATGAACTATTGAACTGCCTCCTTCAGTTCTAAAGATTCTTGCAGTATTTTGGTGGTGATGTGCAGGGTTACTAATCAACCGGGTTATTAAACACCCTACTCTTTTCCAGAATTAGACTAGGTTATACACGAAACCTCCATTTATCGTCCTATCCGAGGGACAGTGTTTTCTGTGAATCCTTTCCCTCATAGGAATTAACTGGGTTAACACCCTACTCTTTTCCAGAAGTAGACAAGGTTGTTTTTGCATGCATGAGATGTTGTCTCATACACTGAACCTCAATTTAGCATCCTTTCCGAGGGACAGAGTGTTTTCTGTGAATCCTTTCCTGCGTAGGGAAGCACGAGGGGAGGAACGTAAACACACAACATGAGTTATATTAGCTCAAATTTCATGGATTATAAAAGATGCTGTGTAGTGTCCGATGGTGGGATTCGAATTGGGTTCCCAATGCTATAAATTAATTTGTATGCATTGTGGCCCAGTCAGTCGGGCAAGTGAAAACAAGATTTGTCAAATTCTAGTGGCCAGAAACATGAATCTGGTAAATTTGTTTAAAACTGCATTTAAGTAGTGTTTTGTTTTGTTTTGTTTGTTTTTCTTTGTTGTTCTTACCTCCTCTTTCTTTCTTTGTTCTATGCGCTTTGAGCACCCTTATTTTAGGTGGATATTGCGCAATATAAATATTCAATATTATTATCATTATTAGATTAGATTTCTATGACTAATTTCATCCCATGCAGCTGATGACATGGGCCTGGGTAAGACGCTGACGATGATATCGCTGGTCCTCATGAAGAAACAGGAGAGGATGAAGGGGGGAAAGCAAGTGGGTCAAAAGGGTAAGAATTACAATACTTTAAAGGGATCTAGTAACTATGTTGACATGTGCAAAAAGTGATGAATGGTTGATGCAATGTATATTGTTGTTATCTCATATGTCCACAGGGTATTGTGTGAAAATTTCAAGTCAAATGGACATTGTATGGCAAAGTAATCTTAACTGAATACTTCAATCATACATATCTTTGTAATGAAAGGGAAATTTGAAAAACCGAAACCTGTCCCGTGATTTTATTGTTAATACGAATACAACAAGTTATAAGGGAACCGCTTTAACATTTTTCCAAAACAGGGTTCTTGTGAAAAGCCAGTAATCAGGGATTGTTGTACTTGATGTAACAACTAGTCAGTTTCCTCTATCTTTGAATAAATGTTGCTTTATAAAAGTCCTGCATCACTACACACCTAATGCTGCAGATTCGAGACCTCGTCGCTGATAAAACTTTTGAAAACTGAGTTGTTCAAATTTGCACTGTAGGTTCCTCTCGTTTATGGTTCTATCGAAAGTAACTTTTTCCTTTCAAAATTCATAGTTTATGTACATGTACCTCCATCCCACAGCTAAATGGATGTCGACGGAAGGCAAGCAGGATTTCATCCCGTCGTCGTGCACCCTGGTGATCTGCCCCGCATCCCTCATGCACCAGTGGGCCAAGGAGGTGGAGCGGCGGTGCGGGGACGGGGCGCTCAGCATCTACTGCTACCACGGCCCCAACCGGGAGAGGCGGGCCGAGCGGCTCGCCAAATACGACATGGTCTTCACCACCTACAACCTGGTCAGCTGCGACCTGAAGCCCCTGCTGAAAGAGGATAAAGGAATGGATCCTGTCAAGGTAATGATGATTGTGGTGATGGGGGAGGTGGTGCTGATAGTGATGATGGTGGTGATGATGGTGATGATGGTTGGGGTGATGATGATGTTTGTTTGTTCACCATTGCGCATCGCAACACGTTTCACAGAAACTTAGCCCGCCAGTTGGGGGGGAAACATCACATGTACAATCGCTTGTGACTGAGCCACTTCCCTCAAAAAGTGGCTATAAATTAGCCTTTTCGCAATCAACACGATTTTGGTAGTCTACTTACATGATAACATGGCATTTGAAAGCTGAACAGAATACAAAATCACCACCAAAACAATGAAAAAACTGTGCCGAATTATCGATAAATTTCCAAGGAACATTCGTGATCGTGAGGTTAACTGAAACCGGACGGCTAGAGTTTTCGGGCCGCTGTTTCATGCATATCGCTCGTATACTTTGCGTGCAAGTTACGGGTCTTTTTTTCTTACGCGAGATTCATCCGCCGGCCGGTGGAACTATGTTAATTCATTCGCCATACGTTATACATGTAGTCGTTTTTTATCAATATTTTGCGTAATTGTTTTCATTGTTTTGGGGCTCATTTTTGTTTCTGTTCAGCTATCAAACGCCATGAAATCATGTAAGTAGAATATCAAAACATTTTAAAATGGTGCAAATGACAAAAAACGTATTTTGAGCCACTTTTTGAATGCACTGGTTCATCAGCTGGATCATACAAAGATCCAACAGACAACTCCCCTGGAGTATCGGACTAACTTTGTGTGCACATCCGCCGACAATATCGTTCAAATAACTAGCAATTTTGCGCTTCCTGTTCAATTTCTGACTGTCAAACGAAGTAACGAACCAGGAATTTCTCGAAAATAACCACTCTTTAAAGAAAATGATATCAATTGCCCCGATTTTATTTGAATTCCGCTACATTATTAATCTTAATTTCTTTTTTAACATTTTTTTTTTTTTTTTTTTTTTCGGGGCACCGTTTCCGATATAACGAAACCGGGTCCCGATTGAAACGGTCGGTAACCGGTGTGATCGACCGAACCGACTCAGCCTTAGTGGTGATGGTGATGATGATGATGATGGTGATGGTCAAAGTGGTGGTGGTGGTGATGGTGATGATGGTGACAATGATTAGAATATAAATATATGCTATTATCACTTAAAAGAGCAAAAGCATGAATATTCATATGGTTATTCATAAGACTCATTAATATTCCTGATACCTCTACATCCCATTCCCTCTTTCCCACTCCTCAGGATGATGATGAAGTCGTTACTAGGTCAGACAAGCCCCATCCCACTCTGCTCCGGGTAATGTGGGAGCGCATCATCCTGGACGAGGCCCACAACATCAAGAACCACAAGAGCCAGACGGCCATCGCCGTGTGCCGCCTCAGAGCCAGGGCCAGGTGGGCAGTCACCGGGACACCCATCCAAAACAACCTGATGGATATGTTCTCCCTAATGAGGTAGTGCTCCAATCTTTTTTATAGTGTGACCTCTATGTTCACTTGGTCTACTCTCAGTTGGTCTACAACTCATTTGGTCTACTACCTGATGCCTTTAACTTCAATTTCCCCAACTTCAAACATGATCCCTAACCCAAAACCTAAACTTAACCCTAATCCACACCCCTATCCCTTATCATAATTCCCAATTATAATCATAAGCCCTCTGAATTTAGAATTTACTAGTAGACCAAATGGGCGTAGACCAAATGGCTGTAGACCAATCGGCAAGTTACCTGTAATCCCACCACCACGAAAAAACTCTATTAACTTGTCACCTGTACATCCATCCTAAAAAAAACCTGATAGATATGTTCTCCCTATTGAGGTAGTGCTCCCATCTATTTATAGTGTGACCTCTGTTTATCCCACCACTAACTATCCCAAATCTCTATTAATCAGTGACCTGTATGGCCATCCTAAAAAGCTGGATATGTTCTTCCTATTGAGGTAGTGCTCCCATCTATGTATAGTGTGTCCTCGGTTATCCCACCACCAGTTATCCCTAAACTCTTTTAACCGAACCACCTTTTTGAAGATTCTCGTTTGATTATTTGTTTCTTAATGTCTTTGTTTCAATTTCTTTTATTATTTCTCATTGATTATAGGTTCCTGAGATGTACGCCTTTTGACGAGTACAAGGTGTGGAAGAGACAAGTGGAGAATGCTGGGCCAAGTATGTATTGAGCAGTATACCTTTTATCGATCATTCTTTATTCATAATTGATACAAGATATAAAATGACGAAACAGATATGTCTAGGATGTTTTGTGGATCGCAGAAAACACAAGACCAAAAGAGTGGAAACATAAATAAAATATGTGACCGGCTATAGCAAAACCTGCCACATGTCGGTAATTCATGTTTTGAAGAAATGGGCATTTTAAGTTCACATAATGTGTGTAAAAGACCTATGATTGTAAAAATGAAACAATCATATCTTCGCCAATTATTTACCAATTTGTTAGAGCAAAGCATAAAATGAAAGCTTGTGATGAGGCCTTTCTAATGTTAGCTAAGGCTAATTAATACCCGACCATGGTACCCATTTATACACCTGGGTAGAGAGCAGCAATTGTTTTGGATTAATTGTCTTGCTGAAGGACAAACGCAGTGGGCCTACACAGGGTTCGAACTCGGGATCTCACGATCGGAAAGCGCGCTATACCAATCTAGCCACACCACGTCCATGCGACTACAATTGAGACTACAATTGAAAAGTGTTCCGGAATGCTTTTCAATTCAGTCTTAAATATCTCAATGATTATGAAAAATTCAAACTGATTTCATTCTTCTGTTACCATAAGCCAAACTACAAGTTACAAGAGGAGTGTGAACGCTCCAAGTGATTTTGGTTGAATTTGACAAAATGGATCTCTTTAAGCATCAGTTTTATGTTGCTTTTTAAAGAAAAGGTTGAATAAATTCCAAGTCAACCGTAACAAAATGATTTGTTTATTTATTAATTTAATATCAGGATGCAAATCTCATTGACTCCCCTCGCTGGTAAAGTTTCTCCTACTTTGTTTATATGTTGCTTTTTTAAAGAAAAGTCAAATCAATTCAAGTCAACCCTAACAAGATAATAAACATGAGTGATCTGTTTATTATCCCTTTTACTATCAGGATGCAAGTCGGACCGACTCCACACGCTGGTGAAGAGTCTCCTACTTCGCAGGACCAAGGACCAGAAGAACAAGAACGGGAGTCCTATAGTGAGTTGCTCTAGTTTATGTCAGCTTAGCTCTTAAAGGGGAATTCCACCCTAGCAATTTATTTATTTATTTATTTATTCATTCAAATATATTTATACAGGATTACATGATTACATGATTACATTTGATGTTTGCTATGAAAACAGGTGAATAAGAAGAATGTTTTTGAGAGAGATTTTTAGGTGGAAACGGATGAAACACAGTACACACATTTTGTACTTGTGTACTTGTATTGGCATGAATGAGGTGTGTAATTTAGATTATTACCAGCTAAATATTGCAATATATTTTTTGTTAACTCAAATTTTCACTCGTATTGTACACGACAACGCAATCATTTTCATCAACCAAAAGTTCGATTAACTTCCTCTCTAAACTCTGTAAGTTATATTGGTGTTAAGGAATGGAATATGCTCAAAGAATCTATAAAATTAAGTACTACAATTACCAAATTTAAAAAACTCTGTCGTGAGTACCTTTTGAATTACATGCCACATTTATGAAAGTATTTTTATTTTTTTTATGAATTTTGTTATACACATTGAAATTATTTGTATTATAATTTGTATTACGTTATCATGTACTTATATTGTTTATACATTATTATAAACATAGGTGTAGATACATCCTTGCAAATATTCCACTTGTGTGTATGTGTGTATGTGTGTGACTGTGAGTGAAATTACTTGTGTGTGCCTGTCGTGTTTTATAAGTTTCTAATTGTGCATTTTAACTGTTTAAATGTGTATTACTGGGCTATTTACTCACAAGCTTTGCTTTTTTAATAGTCCAAACCATAAAATATTGTATGTTTGATTTGTAATTTGTAATGTAATATTTCTGTATTACCTGTTTTTTTATAGTTGAATAAACTGAAATGAAATGAAATGAAATGTAATAAGCCTGAGTGCACGATAAAGTAGCACCTGCTGGAATGCTCCCCAGGGAGTGGAGAGAGTGCACGATAAAGTGCGGCAGTGTATCCAATGGCAGAGTTATAAACAATAATATTAGATGCAGGTCCCTCTGGGAGAACAGAGCAAATAGAGCACTGAAGAGGCTAACCTGGATAAATAAGACTACAAACAAAATATATATATATTCATGTGTGAAAATCTGAGCAAATCATGTCAAAATATTGGCCCATCTATATTCCCTAGGCTTCATTTTGTGTAATGACAAGCAAAAGAAAAGTTTTTATTGCAATTAAATACAATTAGATTTTGGTATAACGTCGATCTCCATAGATCCACAGCCCGAGTATTTTCGTGACCTGTTCTGAATGGGTTAACCCCTTGCCTACCGCAACCGGGTGGGCTATGTACAAAGTCTATGGGGATTTCAGATTCTTGACGGGAACGGGTTGATAAGCATTACAGTTTTGAATTTCTCTCTTTGTGCAGGTATCACTGCCCGAAAAGAAGATGCACAGCCATCAGATAGCTCTTGGGGAAGAAGAGAGGAAGATTTATGATCAGCTCTTCCAACAATCCAGGTAATAATCATGTCACTGTTTAAAGGGATCTAGTATCTTTGTTGGCATGTGCAAAAAGTGATGAATGGTTGATACAATGTATATTATTGTTATCTGATATGTCCACTAGGAATTTCAAGTTAAATTGACGTTATATGGCCGAGTCATGAGCAAATATGCAAAGTGATATTCACTAACTCATTGCACTCACTTTGTACACGGTTTTCGCGGTCCAGTGGATAATTTAACATCTGAACACTTCAATTGTAAATATCTTTTAAACGAAAGGGAAATTTGACAAACCAAAACCTGTCCCATGCTTTTTATTGTTAATACAAATACAACAAGGTATGAGGATACCGCTAGAATTCCAATTGGATTTTGTGGATTTGGACAATGTTACTAAGTCCCTTTAACATAAGGCGGACGCATATTTGCTGCCTGCGGCCAGTCAAATTGCTCAGTCTTTTTCTGATAGAATGTTTTAGAAAGATTGAAAGTAGTTAGATGATTTAAGGGATCAAGTAACTTTGTTGTCACGTGCAAAAACTGACAAAGGTTTGATAACATGTGTAATTCTGTAATCGGATATGTCCACTGAGTGATGTGTGAAAATCCTATGATAAATGAATGTTGTATGACCGAGTAGTGTGCAAAAATGTAAAGTGATATTCGCTTACTCATTGCCCTGGCCTTGTACACAGTTGAAATTTTCCACTGAAGATTTTAACAATAAAAAACTTCAATCATTTATAATGAATGAGAAATTCTGGAAAACGGAAACCTGTTCCATGCTTCTATTGGTGATACAAATACAACAAGATATTTTGAGATCCGCTAGAGTTCTAAGTAAGTTCTACAGACTTTGACAATGTGATTAGATCCCTATAATAACTAGTGTTGCCTTCAAATATAATTACATAGTTAAAAACAATAACCATCTTGTTCCCACAAGACAAGCGAGCCGAGCCAGCGCCTCGTTGGTTGGTTTATCACCCGGGTACACCGGCCAATAGAATTTGCCCGTTATGGACCAATTAGGAATTGACTCGCTCATGCGAAATAACGCGGTTGGGAGCCGCACAAGAGCATAAATAGGATTTTTTACATTATTTCATATCACTTGACAAAGTATTGCAGCAGCATACGAAACGTCGTGATCTTTTAGATTCCATGTTGACCATACATTGCGAGACAAACGAATATCACTAGCGATATTATTTTCAATAACCATCTTTTTTGTCCATCAGATCTACAGTGAAGGCGTACATCAACTGGCATGAAGGGAAAGGCTCGGGATTGGTTGCTCCTACTGTACCACATGACCCTGGGCAGAAGGGGAATCCCCAGTCTGGAGATAAGGGGAACCCCCAAGTACCTGATGACATCGCCAGTCAGGTCATGCAGCAAGCCGCCGGGGCTGCTCAGGGGGGTAAGTTGATCGTGGAATTTTTTGAAGCATAATTTTCAATGTCAATTAGAGTGATCCATTATAATATCTTCATAAGATTTTTTTTTACAAAATTGATAATTGAGACTTCAATCATTAAAGGAGACCATCTGGCAAAGAACAACACATAATTATATGTTTTGGTACCGTTTTGTAATATCAAATAGATACCCAACATTTTGCAAAAGGTTGTGTAATTCTTAAACAATTAATTACTACCAATTACGGAACCACTATTAGTTCACGGTTCCGTACGCGCCAAACATTTGCGAGTGTGCCATTTCTATTCATGCGTACGTTTGGAGACAATAGAATCCCAGACGATTCGTTCGATCTGGACAAAGGTAGTCTTCGTACATGCAGACCCATGAACGCATGCTTTAGAATGGTGATGCGTTTTCCAATTATAAATATGTTTTCTGGAAACATATTTTTCTGAACTTTTTGATGGAATGGACTACTAAAGATGTTACCTTTCATTTATAAGAATATTATTTCTGGGTGGTGGTACCCTTTAACCTGTGTATGGGCTCATTTCAGTCAGAACTACCCAAATGCGACACGCATCTCCATTGGGTCTGAGTTGGGATTTCACTAAGCCCAATGACGGGTTTATAGAAGTCATGCGAATACTCAAATGGTGATCACAGATATGTGATCGTTTCAAAAACCTTGCTAAGTAAAATATATTAACCCATTCCCTACGAGTTTATGAAATCCCCATAGACTTTGTACACAACCCACACGGTTCACGCGGTCAAGAGGTTAAGAATGTTTCATTCAATATTTCATTAATTCAGTACTGTGTGGGTGTTAAATGATAGTGAACCACTTTACCCTAATTTTCCTAACAACTCATTTTCTACTCGGATGTAAATATTTTTAATCCCAACAAAAGTTTGGAAATGTTCAGTGTAAGATTCACCAAATACACATGAGCATTTGTGCTAGCTCTATATGTTCAAAGAGTTTTTATATGCAAAATCCACCAAAGTTTTTTTTTTACAGATTTGAGATAATTGGGATTAAACCAGATAAAAAACAATAAAAATGATAAGAAAATGTGTAATACTAATCATACATCTTTAAAATATAATTTTATATGCAATGAGTATTAGGTATGTAAAAGTCAATTTTACGTATTATACAATGTATCATGGAAGCTTTGTCTAAAAAAATGCCAAAGATGGCCTTTTTTTCAGATTTTGCATTCTCGTATGAACTTTTAATATTTCCCGCCTAAAACCTTGTCACCCTTAGGAAAGATGTCTGGTACCTACATCCTGGTGATCTTGCTGAGGCTGAGGCAGTGCTGCAGTCATCTCAGCTTACTCAAGCAGGTCAGAGCCTAAAAATAGGATTTTTTAAAGTTTTACATTTTTTGTTATGCCTGGCGCAGACAGAGCCGACTGGACCCGATCCGACTGGTTTTCAGCCTGATTAACTCAGTATGTGCTGCCTCAGGACTCTGATTTTTATGCCTCCGCAACGAAGTAGCCGGAGGCATTATGTTTTCGGGTTGTCCGTCCGTCCGTACGTACGTCCGTCCGTACGTACGTACGTCCGTACGTCCGTACATACGTACGTCCCGTTCTCGTGATCGCGTTATCTCAAGAACCGATTGACGGATTTTCACCAAACTTGGGTCATGTATGTATCTTGGGGGGCCAATGATCTGATTAGATTTTGGGGTCATGAGGTCAAAGGTCAAAGGTCACAGAGCTCATTATATATGCAAAAATAGCTCGTGATCGCGTTATCTCAAGAACGGATTGACGGATTCTGACCAAACTTGGTACATGTATGTATCTTGGAGGGCCAATGATCTGATTAGATTTTTGTGTCATGAGGTCAAAGGTCAAAGGTCACAGAGCTCATTATATATGCAAAAATAGCTTGTGATCGTGTTATCTCAAGAAGGGATTGACAGATTCTGACCAAACTTGGTACATGTATGTATCTTGGGGGGCCGATGATCTGATTATATTTTGGGGTTATGAGGTCAAAGGTCAAAGGTCACAGAGCTCATTATATATGCAAAAATAGCTTGTGATCGTGTTATCTCAAGAACGGATTGACTGATTCTGACCAAACTTGGTACATGTATGTATCTTGGGGGGCCAATGAACTGCTTAGATTTTGGGGGTCATGAGGTCAAAGGTCAAAGGTCACAGGGCTCATTATATGTAAAAGTAGCTTGAGATTGGAAATCTCAAGAACTGAATATCAGATTTCAATCCAACTTGATACCTGAATGTATAATAGGGAACAATTGTAGTCATTAGATTTTGGGGTCATGAGGGCAAAGGTCAAGGTCACTTATAGCTCATAATTGTGATACGTCAAGATCTAAAAGACCATCAAAATTGAGTTGACAGAATTAATTCTGTGTACATGTTGATTTGGGCTTGATATAAATAAATTGCGTAATGGCGGAGGCATCATTTTCGACTGCGCGCAGTCGAAGATCCATCTAGTTTCAGTCAAGCGCCAGTCGGAGGTCATTCAAGGCCGTTTTAACATGTTGGATCGACTCCGACTGAGCGAAACTGACTCTAGCCTGACTGAAAACCAGTTGGATCGGGGTGAGTCAGCTCTGTCTGCGCCGGGCTATACACCATGTGAAAATGTTTAGTCATATCATTTTATTCTTGCATTGATTTATTGTCCCAAACTGGAAAGTCATTCTGTGGACATGCCAACATGAAATCTTTTTGTTGGTTACACCATGTGAAAATGTTAAGTCGTATCATTTTATTGTTGCATTAATTTATTGTCCCAAACTGGAAAGTCATCTTGTGGACATGCCAACATGAAATCAGACATGATAGAACAGATTTAATTTCTTACGTACAGTATACAGTATAGTACATAGCCGTAAATAGAAACTAGAAAACAACACGAAAAAAATGCTGTTAACTGGTAAAGCCCTTGTCACATGATATCACCAGATATCGCATTAACGGATGCCCGATGAAGAGCCAAATTATCAATCCGTTCGTATGCGTTTCTTGTCCGCTTGTCCGCTTCTTGTTCGGCGAATGCGTTCCTTGTCAGGGATCGATGTACATTCTATTTGACGGAATGTTTTGTGTATGAAGCTTTGGAGGCAACTTTCACCACTGGATAATTTGGTATCGCAATTTTTCTATCCGTCGGGCATCCATTCACGCTATCCGGTGATATGGGACTACACCATTATTCACTATAAAGGCAAATGTATTCAAATGTAAGTCAAATCGAGCCAAGCTTCCAGACCCTAGCAGATTCTTTATCGAGCCAAAATGACAAGTGATTATATCTAAACATAGCACTACATAAAATAAGCAGAGAGATACAATTTTGACTTTCTTTTTGCCAGCTTCCAGACATCGTGTCCTGTGAGATGGACTGGATTAAGCTGGACCAAATTAGAGACGTTTTAATAACGTGTTGTGCTTTGTTTTGTGCCACCCATTTCTTGTTCGGGACCACCATTAGAAAAAAATTATGATTTTACTTGCCAAAAACCGACGAAGAAAGTTAATTAATATGATTCATTACTTTCACTATAGGCAGGTTGGCTGCTATAGACAGGTGGCCACTATAACATGTTTGACTCATTGACTGTCATTTAGACTCTTTTTTTTGTTGCCAGCTTCCAGACACGGAGTCCTGTGAGACGGACGGGATAGAGCTGGACCTGGTCAGTCAGATGAAGGAGATGGGTCTGGCCGAGGAGGGGTCAGCGGGGGTCAAGGAGACCAAACCGACCAAATATGAACCCAGTTTTACCAGCACCAAGGTACTTGTGCCTTAATAGTTTCTAAGCATTTGATTTTTCGCTTTATCACCCTTCACTCTCCCAATGCAATCATTTACCTTCATATGAAGAGGGAAGGTTGCCACTGATGAGAATTCGAGCCAAGGCAAACTGACCAGAAACTAATTGAACAAATTAAATGAGCAAAGAAAAAATGAGCTTTGCCGTGAATCAACCGGTCTAGCAATGCGAAGGTCTAAGGTTTGATCCCTGGCAAAGCTCATTGCTCATTTCATTTGTGAACTCGTAGAGTAACAGTATCTTGTTTTTAATCAATGTCCCTTAGATCCAGGTGGTTGTAGATTACCTGCGCGAGCTGCGGTCGAGCGGGCCCCGCGACCGCCCCTTCAAGAGTGTCCTTGTGTCTCAGTGGACGCAGATGCTGGACGTCATCGGCACGCACCTCAAGGCCATGGGGCTCGAGTACTGGAGCATCCGCGGAGACATCCCGCCTAAGAAGCGCGACGAGGCCCTGGAGGACTTTAACAACAACCCACGAGGGCGCCCAATCATGCTGGTGTCGCTGCGGGCCGGCGGGGTGGGCCTCAACCTGATCGGTGGTAGCAACCTGTTCCTTCTCGATATGCACTGGTAAGCTTCTTCTATATCAAAATCACATTATCCTACATACTTTTTATCCTTGCTCTGCTTTTTAATGTATTAATCAATTGTTTTACATTATTGCATTACCTAATTGTATGTTTTATAATTATTTCCTTCTATATCGGCGTTGACTTTTGTCTAGCTCTAGAGGACCATGCTTGTTACCGTGGGCACCTTGCAGGCCAGGGCCCCATTTCATGCAACTTTTCTAATTGTTTTTAAGGTTCCAATAATTGTAATTACCATGGTAACAGCTATAATGCTGCATGTTGATTGGCTGCTGACGCAGAAGTTACAATAATTGAAAACATTTTATGAAATGAGTCCCAGAAGAGCTCTGTCAGCATCCACATGTTTGTCTGCTGGGTCACTCAAACAAGCAACAACAAATTGGGTAAAAACGAATTCTAGATTTATTCCACCTTTATTTTAAAAATGTCTTGGAAAGACTAGATTATATTCTACGTTTTGTTTATGTCTTTAGGAATCCAGCACTAGAGGACCAGGCGTGTGACCGTGTGTACCGCGTGGGCCAGAAGCGCACCGTCAACATCCACAAGTTTGTCTGCAAGGACACGATCGAGGAGCGGATTCTACAGCTGCAGAAGAAGAAGTCGCAGCTCGCTAATGACGTACTCACAGGGTATGTTTGTTTCCCACATGTGTCACTATTATTGAGAGTCAGTCAGCAAAACAAACAATGTATTTAGCTGCTTTAATGCCCCTTGGTTCTTGAAAGTTTAAATTGTGATTTCAGATTTCCTTTAAAAAGTTAAGAGAAAATGATTTTGAATTATATTAACACAATCCGCAAAGTAATGATTGATATTAAATGTGCTTAACTGAAATAATCAATGCAATAACTGGGCTCTTGTTTCGACCAGCTGTCATTTTCAATTAAAATCTTATTAACGGACTATTTGAAAAAGTCCATTAGTTCTAGTTGTATACTACAGTAATATATTGCATAAGTGTGTTTTTTTATTTATATTGTTCATATTTTGATGTTGCAGGGCCAAGAGCAAGAAGGAGAAGCTGAGCCTTGCTGATCTCAAGTTCCTGTTTGGGGTCAACTGAATCTAGGTCATCACTAGCTTAGGGTCAACTGAATCTAGGTCATCCTAATAGCGATGGGTAAACTGACTCTAGGTCACCGCTAGCCTGGGGTCAACTGAATCTAGGTCAGTCCTAGCCTGAGGTCAACTGAATCTAGGTCAGTCTTAGCCTGGGGTCATCTTAATTTAGATCATTCCCAGCCTGGATGGACTGGTTCTAGTTCACCAGGGCCGGTATTCAATTCCGTACTTAGAATAAGTAAGAAATTTACTAAGTAAATTGCTAAGCTAAGAACTTTACTTATCTCGTATTCAAATCGCATTTTAGACTTTTACTTACATAAGACAAAATCTAAGTAAAATACTTGTGACGTCACAATGGTTTGTAAATTAGTGCTGATGGTATCCGCGAACCATTTTGTGCAACGCTTGTCTATGGGAATTCACGTGTTAAAACAAAATCGCAAACCAATTTTGTGCGACGCTTGTCAATGGGAATTCATGTGTTAAAACAGAATTGCATATTATAGGGCGGAGCAGTCAAAGCTTCAACATGAGCAGAAAAACATCAAAGTCGAGGAATAAAATCACTGCTTGCTTATGGTTTTCTTGAGTTTATATGAGGTATGCACTATGCCATGTCGATTGTCGGATCCATAATCTGCAGGCCTAATTGATCTAGGCTATGCTCTTGTGAAAGTTTGATCGTTTGAAGCTCCGAAAGTGGAGACAGTTATTGATTTTTTACATAATATGATCCATAATGATGCCTCCAGTCCAATAACGAACCAGCAAACTATGTTCAAACATGGAATATACTTGTATGATAAAGAAGTATTAAAAATAACTTACCCGCCGGCTGTGACCATTATTTAATGTCCCATAAATATATCACTTGCAATGTTTGAAGAATATGTCCACCAAAATGGCATGGATTACTACAATAGTAGATCACATTATATCCACAACATCCATACAAGTAAACAAAAGATGAACAAATCAAGCAGATAATATTCGGTAACAGCTTGATTTTTTTCTTTTCCCTGTATGATTGCCATTCACTATTTTTGTTCTTAATAGTGCACTGTACACAGCCTTTTGGCGCGTATAAATCTGTGATTTCATGAGCGCAACGACTCTTAATGCGCCTGAATTGAAGCGCACTGCGCACAGTTTGCTTTGATAATGCGCTTATATCATCTTAAATTATAACTTTCAGGGGAAGGGGGTTGCATTTCTATTTCGGAGCATTTAA
The DNA here is from genome assembly GCA_037951105.1 of Echinarachnius parma. NCBI lineage: Eukaryota > Metazoa > Echinodermata > Echinoidea > Clypeasteroida > Echinarachniidae > Echinarachnius > Echinarachnius parma. Next base: position 65,461 of record JBAMJV010000996.1, on the reverse strand, counting down.
TGTCGTTTCACCACCATATTAAATACCCGTTTCCCACTATTTCCAGCGTTAAGCTATGCTTAAGTGTCCTAATGATTTTCCTAAGTTTAAGCAAATTACTAAGTCACAATGAGGGATTTGAATAGCAACCTTGCTTAATTAAAGTACTTAGGTAATTTACTAAGACAAAATCATACTTTACTTAGTAAAATACTTAGCCGATGAATTGAATCTCAATTTTGGCTAAGTAATTTACTTAAGCCAAATACTAAGTAAATTGCTTAAATGTTGTACTTAAGTACGGAATTGAATACGGGCCCAGAAGTCGAGGGTCAACTTTAGCCTGGTCAAATGGAAGCCTGGGGTCAGCTAAATCTAGGTCAACTGTAGCCAGGGTCAACTATGTAAACCCAATGAGATGGTTCGAGTAAAAGTAAAAACTGTGTAACATTACTGCCTAAGGGAAACCAGAAGAGTGGCCACTGTAGACAGGTGACCTCTTTAGAGAGGAGTACAGTCAAACCTGTGTATAGTAATTACCCATAAAGGGAAACATGAAAGTGGCCACTGTATACACAGAAAACCTCTATAGAAGGGAGTACAGTCAAACCTGTGTTTAGAGGAAACATACGATTGCTTTTCTCTGCAAAGGGTGACTTTTGGTGGCCACTATATGCAGGTGACTGCTATACTATAGGCAGGTGGTCGCTAATATAGGTTTTACTGTGTGTTGTTTTCTATTAGGTCTACAAGTATGCACAGGAGGCAAGGGGCCCGTTTTATGAAAGGGTCTTATGTTCAGACCATCTTAACTGTCCTTTGTGATCGGAACAAACGCCATACGTATGCCCGTAGATCAGTCACAGTCACGTGACAGTTAAGACAGTGTAAAGATAAAGACTCTTTCATGAAACGGGCCCCAGGAGGTCAATATTAGCACAGTTCCGTTCCCTGGGGACACATAAGTGATCGTAGGGCTGCCAAAGTTTCAATATTTTCTTATTTTATTACTCCCGGCTAGGCAACCAAATAAAACAACACAACTGTTTTTTAAAATGTTTTTTTTCACGTTTTGGCCACCAACATTTGGAATCTTTTTTTATTTCACATGCCTCACCAGGCCAGTATGAAAAAGATGACTCTGTGCCTTGTATGGGCATATTCAGTTTAATTGATTGCTGATTTGTCTTCATTTTTGTAAATATTTCCATTTCTTCCTTTTTTTAAACCCATTGTTGTGTATGGATTTCAAAATGAATATTATATTGATATCCGAAGTAAGTATATCATCAATCATTCTTATCTTGTACAAATGAAATATATTATAAGAAATGTTTATGCATATGAAAATATTCTTCAGTAACTTTTGAAAGAATTCTTACTGTGTGAAGATCAATCATTAAAAGCACTTCATCGCTTAATGTTTGTTTCTTTTGTTAAATCAAGATAATACTTTAAAAAATAACTCCCTTTATGCATGTGCAATGTGGCAAGTGAAAAATTGAGTACCAATAGAACATCAAAATGTGTGATTTGACTCAAAGAAATAAAAGCTGACATTAGAATGTATAGTCTTTCCACAAAATCCAAAATTGAAAATTGAGAATATTTTTGTTATATCATTCAGAGATTATGTGATTTATTTTATGAATTTCATCTTAAATTCTTTGTATTGCCAGCTAATTCATGAGGAAGTATATTGTTCATTCTATAATGACTGGTTATTATGCCTATTTTGACTGATTGTAATCATGAGTAAGAAAGCTCAGTACTAATCACTGTTCACTTTAATAATTATGGCCAGCCAAACATTTGTAGATCATACTGTTTACATATGTGCCAATAACACTAATTGAGGTCTATCAAAACCTAGGAACTAGTCTTACCGATTGTATACATGACATTTACACTTGTCATAGATTCTTATTACTTTAGACAATGCTCAAAATTAGCACAGGGCACTAGTTCAAATGGGCAACCAAATATAACAGTTTGTAAGGTTTTTCTTTGTTTGGGGCCACCAGATTCAGGTTTCCGGCCACTAGAATTTTAAAAACCTTGTTTTTACTTGCCTGACTGGGCCACAAGGTAAAACAGTTCATATCTAGCATTGCAATGCATCTTCGTTTAAAGATGATATTGAATAGCAGTATTCAAACTGGTAGTCTGGTATGGTAAAATCTTTAGCAAAATTCAAAACATTTGCAGAAGACGTTTACTTAGCATTTCATATTTAAATTTCACGGGGTTTCGTTGAAATCTATCAGAACTTGGGACTACATTTATATGCTAATTTCAACAGGTAATTCGTTCCATTTATTTAACACTATTCAAGTCGTTTTACTTATGTTAGTACCTAAATAGAAACAAATCCTATACCACATTATTGATGCTCTCTTTATGATGGCCCCAATGCGAAAGAGAAAAAATTGATTGTAAGACAGACAATTTGTGTATTACGACCAATCAGATTATCGCATTTAGTCACATGATCTGACTTAAAATAGATTGCAACTTTACAATCGATTGCATCTCTTTCTGCAACGGGGCCATAATTGTATATACATGTAGGTGTGAGTGAGTGCTTTTGAGTGTTGTACATTGGATTCATGGATTTAGAATCTACACAGTCCACATTTGCCAATAAAAAGCAGAGACCACAATTTATTTTGATTAACTGTTTTCCTTGATTATTTATTGCAACATAAATCTGTACAAGAATGAATGAAAATAAAGTTACATGAATATATGAGACGGTCACGAAAGCAAACTAGTTTTATAATACAGTCAGCCAATTTCAGTAACAAACTTCATTGTATGAATAAGAAAATTTATCAAAAGACATTTTAAGTGAGAGAAAACGTTGAAGATTACGCTTTAACATACAAAATCCCTCTGTACATCATACTTTTTAAATAATTTTCCTTAAATCGTATATACTTGCTAGCAGAGAAAAGGGTTCATAACTTTGATAAGTTCTATCTATAAATATTTCTTTAAAATATTAACTAAACAGACAGGGAAGTTACATGAATATTTATTTCAACAAAACTGGGAAGACAAAAATGGAAAACAAAACAGGTTCAAAGCGGTTACTAAATTAAGAAATAGCTTGAACATTCTTTTTTTAGAAAATTACGAAAGAGCATAAATAACATAATTTTGTAATTGGTCTAATGTCACATAAAACAAAAGTAACACTAATAACCTCTTTACACTATTATTGGTTTTCGCTTTTCCCAAAGTCAAATATTTCAGCGTTGTTATTTCGACCAAACAGTAGGCCTGTAATTGGCCACAAAACTTGAAAAATACCAGAAAATAATTTCGTAAAATATTGAGTTTACCTACAATTTGCTCTTTTTTTTCCATCATTCAATAATTTAACTAGTGCTTACTTTTAATAAATGCCAAACCATTCTAAAAAGAAAAAAATTCCTTGTAAAGTGATCCATTAACTTAATCAAATTAAACCAAAATCACTTGGAGCTTTCACACTTCTCCTGTACCTTTCTATTTAGTTTATGGTAGCAGAAGAATGAAATAGGGGGAAATTTGACCTAACTATGGAGATAGATTGTAGTCGATCAAAATTCAGAAACTTTGATCATTCATAGTAACCAGTCAAAAATCTGACATAAATTTTCACTAGGTACATATTTCTATGCAAATATCCCATAAAATTTAGAAGAATCTTACAATTATATTGGTCAATATTTAACTGAAGTCTCAAATATCACTTTTGGAAAAAAAATCATATAAAGTCAATGGATCACATTCATATTTAAAGATAAATAACCAAATGTCACAATGCACAGATGAAAATGTATGTCGGGTCACAGTCAAATACAAAACATATAGTTTAATTTTTATCTCCACGACATTGGCAACCCGTGATAAGCATGCCGACCTACAGGAAGTTATTACTATCAGTGACCTTGGTATGGTTGAAATATATCAATAATACTGTAATAAAGTGAGGCCATTTGATATTTACTTCTCTCCTGCCTCGCTGATACAGTGGAACCTCAGTATAAAGAGCTCTGATATAACAAAACCCTCTTTACATTAAAAGCTAATTTAGCTGGTCTGGGCTTTTTATATCCCTATGGGTTTTTTTTCCCACCCGATATAAAGGTTACCTGGGTCCCATTGCAGAAAGAGATACAATCAATTGTAAGTTACAATTGATTGTTAGTCAGAAAGTTTGCGCATTTCGACCAATCGGATTTGCACATTTAGTCACTTGATCTGACTGAATGTATCTCTTTCTGCAATGGAGCCCTGGTATAACAAGGTCATTTTCATGGTCCCAAGGATCTCGTTATAAATAGGTTCCACTGTATAAAGCACAGCCCAACCCTAACACAGGCCTGTTGGACCAGAGACAGGAAAATCTCACCTCCAGTCCAGAAGAAGGGACAAAATATTGAATTGCCCATGCTTAAAAGAATAAGTTGTCACAATATTTAGCCTTTTGTATACAGAATCATATAAATTTTCTTACGAAATGAATACATTAGAGATTAATGTTTGTAATTAATGTACAATTGATTGAATGAATATGAAAAACATAGAAATAAATTCATGAGAACTGGGCATTGTATATTTCATGATAACCTTTTCAAACTTTGGAAAACCATATTTTCTTTATAAATTTCATTGTTTAATTTTGTTATTAGTTGCCCCTTTACAAAGTCAGAGAACACTGATTTAACAAAAACTTATTATAACAAACTCATTTTTGTGGTCTCAAAGCTAAAATATTCTTTGTACTTCTTAAAAAGAAAAAAGGAGCATAGAAATGTGCGTGCTCTTTCAAATGTTACACTTAGTTTTTAATTACCTCACAAAAAAGTGCCCTCTTAACCCAAACTGTACTATCCCTTAACTTATTATGGCAAAAACAGCAAGAATTTATGTTCCTTTTGGGGAAAAAAATCCCAAGTTTTTCAGCCCATCATCTTAAATACATAATACATGTACCACAAAACAAACTTGAAACCAAGAACAAAACAAACAAAAGATAAAATAAAATTCTGAATACATTGTGCAAACAAACTAAATACATAGTTGATTGTATATCACAGCAGCTGACTATTGATAAATGTTTCATATATATTTCTCATGATTGTTTTTTTTTATATAATCTCAAACTGGCACACTTTCAAACTGGAACACTGTTGACATCTCTTGCATCATACAAGTCTATCGATCAACTCTACTTTATTATGCATTGTGATATACTTCAATTTGTGATTTGCAAGTATCTTTGCAATTATTGTAAGAATGATGGGAAAAAGCAACATGATGTTGTCACATTTACTAACAATGTTCAAGTACCCACTATAATTGTCATTGTTTGATGAAATGTCTGAAGAAAAAAAAAATTTCAAAATGGTAGTTGGAAACAAATATCTGTTCTTCAGCCTCTAAGGTGGGTTTACGTACAATACACATTTACACTCCAAACAAAACTGTATATCGTCGGTTGAGAAAGAGAAGGGCACTAAGTCACTTTTGGTACTTCGGAGATAATCATGCTTAAAGTACGAAAGCCATGTGGAAACCAAAATGTAGCTCTCTCTCTTTTATAATTATAAGAGTGTTCCCCAAATTAGGCATAATCCATTATCTGAAACTTGAACTACAAGATGGTATACACATGCATAACTAAACTTCTCCAAAAAAAAAATCGACTTAACGCCCTTCTCACTCTAACCCGACAATCTGTAGCCCATTTCATAAAACACTTGCAAATGTTTTGGTCAACAGCCAATCAGCATGGAGCATTACAGCTGTTGCCATTGTAGTTACAATAATAATAATAATAACGGTTATTTATATAGCGCTATTCCCGTTGGGATCAGAGCGCTTTACACGATTATTATTACCCCGGTCAACGGATACACACTGCAATCATTCCTGCACAGTGCACATTTTCCACTCCCTAGGGAGTATTCCAGCCAGTCACGTGTTAGGCGCACACAGTGCTAAGGAAACACGTTCCCATCCTTCCGGGTCCCCATTTTCACAATAATTGGACACTTAAAACAATTGCAACAGTTTTATGAAATGGGCTACTGGTGTGTGCCGGAGATCTCTTGGCTATACTAATGAAATAAATACAATCTAAGCAAGGTTATGGGTTTTACAGCTATTACCTACACTACGACAAGGAAGGAAAGCAACTTTCAGCAGAATATCCAGTAGATGTATTGCACTACTTTGAGAAATGCACACTGCATGCTTTGTTGCCGCATTGTTTCAGATATTTGTAAAGGTACTCTAGTTAAACATAATCCAATGAACGGATTGCAAAACAATAAATATGCAAAATGCACTACAAACTTGAGGTCATAATGTTAAATCAAAATGTCCAATGAACTGAAAATGCACAAATGATATTTTATCAAAAATGTCTTATAAGTGGACATTCGGAGGAAAATAAATGACTACGATAAATGAACAACTGCATGCACCGGCCGTTTGGCAAACGGTGCACAGTTTTAGTTTGTGAGTCCCAGTGTCCGTGTTACAAGAGGGCGACATGGAGTCTGTAGCTGCAGTTGCTCACAAGCAATGCTTCCTAAGTCATTGAAATGTTGCGTGCCACTTGGTGGACATAATACATCATTAGAAGTGCTGAGTGATGAAAATAAAATAGAGATGAGCGGAGCACACATATGGAGTTAAGAATCCTTGTAGCATCAGTTGCACACACGCAATGCGTCCAAAGAAATTGAAACGTTGCGAAATTCTTCATAAAAATTCCAGAGCAATGACAATATAAAGGATAAACGTAGAGATGAGCAGAGCACACAAACAGAGATAAGAGTCCTTGTGTAAGTGTTAGAAGGGGTTGACATGGAGCATGTAGCAGCAATTGCACACATGCAATGCGTCCAAAGCAATTGAACGTTGCGTGCCACTTAGCTGACAAAATTCATAATTCATAATCAGAAGTGCCCAGCGAAGTAAACGGGGATGAAAGTAGAGATGAACAGAGCACAAAAATAGAAGTGCCGAGCGATGAAAATAAAATAGAGATGAGCGGAGCACACATATGGAGATAAAGAGTCCATGTCTCAGTGCTGGAACATGTAGCAGCAGTTGCACACACGCAACGCGACCAAAGCAAATGAACGTTGCGTGCCACTTGGCTGACAAAAATTCTTAATCGGAAGTGCCGAGCGAAGAAAATAACGTTGACCGTAGAGATGAGCGGAGCACACATATGGAGATGATGAGTCGTTTTGTCAGTGCTGGAAGGGGGTGACGTGGAACATGTAGCAGCGGTTGCACACGCGTACTGGCTTCATTTGACCAAAGCGGGGTAGGGGCACTGAATTGGCAGAGCATCTTGCGCAGAAGATCTGTAAAGATAGGAGAAATTGGACAGGGATTGTAATTTAATTGCTTTGTTATTAGTTAAAGGGATAGTTGAGTTCTGGTAAGGAGAGTACAGTTTTGGTGAAACTGAATTTTAGTAACCAAAACCTGCATCATTACATGACAAACTAATAGTTATAACTAGAAAGGAACACAAAATTACAAATGACGTTGTAAAGATCATGTTATCATTAAAAAAGAGCCGTTAAAACGTAAGAGGGCGCTCTCTAAACACTCATCGGTTTCAACCATTTTGAATAAAATATTGTGCATGTGATGCTTTGTTGAAATAGTGATTAGATAGAGAAATAACCAACAACTATTTAAATACCTATTTTGTAACTATTTGAAAAGAGGAAGCATTTTTTTGAATTTTTAACGGCTGGTTCAAAATTCTCTAATAAACCTGGGGCCCCAGGTTTATTACAAATTGTTATATTTATGGATATTTCAGCCGTCTCTGAACCGATTTTGATCAAACAAAGATGATTTTATTATTTAAATATTATGCTCTTTCAAATTTTACACTCAATTTTTCATTACCTCACAACAAAAAAAAGTAGTCTAGCGCCCTCTCTACCAAAACTCAACTATCCCTTTAACACAAGTATAAAATTTAGACAAATATATATATTCAAATAATATATAATAAAACAGAGAAGCTCACGTTACAAAATTAAAACAATATCTTAAAATTGTTGTATAATCTATATAAATTGTATATTATTCCATTATGAAAATGATAGCGGTGATGTTTGTTGAATTGATAATTATGATAATCATAATGATCAAGGCGATGATGATGCTGACGTTGATAAGTGTGATGGTTATGGTGATGACGAATGATAAGGTCGATGATGACGATAACGATGATTATTATGATGATCATGATGACGACAATGATAATGGTGATGATGAAAATGGATGATCAAAATTGTGACAATGATAATAATAATTATGGCAAAAAGATGAATGTGACATGGGGAAAAGGGAGAGGAGGAGGAGGTGAAGGAGGATAATAATGATGACAATCACGATGACAATGACTTTGATAAATTTCTTTTTTTGAATTCTTACTTGTCCACAGTTGCGGCAGTGGTGTTTTCTCCTCAGCACAGTGAAGGATGAGTGGCAGGCGATGCACTCATCTCTCGTATCGTCAGGAATCCATGCTGGAGGGTCTAGGAGAAGACAGAAAATACAAACATTTTACATTGAATTTAAAAGATTCTTTCCATTTTGATAGCGTTAAAGACTGCCATGCATGGCGATATTGAGGGTGGTCGGAAGATATGTAGCCAGAGCCAGTATGTATTTTGCACCGTGCATGAGGTGTTTGCAAGACGGAACCGCATGCCTGATTTCCAAATCCGAACAACCTTATAATTATTTATCACCTCGGATCATGTAATGAGAAATTGTTTTCTCTTTGGGGTTCTCTTTCAGAGCCTATTTAAGCAATTCCAAGGCTATCACACAAGGCTATCGAGCTAGACTACCATGCTCTGAATGATCATATTGGCACATTATTGACATCATAATAAGCTTTACATAATCTAGATAAATCTGATATTCCCATGCCATATAGCTTCAACATTTTTCACTTCCATTTAATTGTCAAGCTTGATTGTACTAAATTAGCACTATGGAGCGTCAAGTCGAGAGGATCTGTTTGGGTAAATTTTAGAGGGCTCATTTACTTATTTCACAAACTAAATGGATTTAAGTCCCCACTTGTTCATTTTACTCCCTAAATAAACAACAAAACCTCTTCTAAGAGACCATCTTATTGGTACAGCTTTTGAGAAAAAAATTGTTGATTGAAGTCAATAATCGCAGGTTAGAGGTTCAAATCTCACCATCGTAGTTTGAGCGCCTGCTCCTGTGTGATGAGTTACTCCTGTGCCTTCGCCGCTCCCTTTCACCACCTTCCTCTGGGTCTGTTCCCACCCCGTGTTTGCTGCCCTCTACAGTGTGCCCTCTGCCAGCTCTGTGCTTGTGGCTGTGGCCACTCCCAGTTCGTTCCGTGGCGACGTTGTTGTTGGTGGTTGAAGAGCTTGTGGCGGAAGAGGTAGCTAATCCGTCATGCGAAGGTGATGAACTGCTTTCAATGGTATGGTTGCCTGCCGTAGCGGCAGCTGTGGCAGAGTTTGAATTGTTAGTGCCATGTGCAGTAGCGTTGCTTGTAGCAGCATTGGTGGTTGTTGCAGTTGTGGCAATGCCCAGCTGGTCTTGATCCGACTGTGCAGAAGAGGCTAAATTGGTGGTGGTAGCGGTGGTGGCGGTGGGAGCGAATACAGTGTCTTCGGTTGCCAGGGGATTGCAAGCCGTCACTGCGAAGACCGTCTTTAGGATGCCCCGCAAATCACTGGCAAAATTGGTCTGCAACTGATCGGCTACACCTGAAAGAACAAATCACAATCAGTGTTCACTTAATGATAAATCTTCATCAAAATACGAAGAAAGATGACTTTGATACAAGACCTAAAAGTAACTCTGCTCTTTAAAAAAGGGCAATGGAAAACCGAGTCAACAAAATTATATTTTCATAAAACCTTAATCGATGTAGGATGGAGAGTTCACATTTCAACACTCTGTATCCTGATTGTCTTAAATTGTTCAAATAAAACAAAATAAGCAAGAGAACATTCAATGGATTATTCATAAATAGCATCTCACACTTATGAACCAGATAAGCAAGGAAAGATGAAAACTAGTTACAAGACTCTTACCTGCAATGCAAACGAAAAGTCTGTGCACCAGATCGCTGGAACTTCGGAATTGGGATCGGACCTGTTGCCTAGCAGCCAGCTCCGCAGCTTGTATCGCCATGGTGATCTCGTGCTCATCATTGCTCTCAGAGATTAACGAGTTGGTGTCACTGCTGTTTGGGGGGAAAACAAATTATTGGAAGACAGATATTAAATTTTCTGTTTTCGGTATCATCTGAATCAAAATGCTGTATTTTAATGAGCAAGATATAGATGAAGCAGTTGTTGATGGAGGTACTTCTACAAAATTTTGAACATCTTTTTGATAATTTTAGAATCTCAACAATGAAATGAGCAAACCTCGGTTCAAAGGAAACAGCAAAAATAGTAATAAACATAAAAATATAAAAATGAAACTATAATGTTGCATTACAATGTATCCAATCATGTGTGTTTTATAATCTTGCACACAGCTTTAACAGTCGCTTGACTGGCCAGGTCAAATAACATGAGCTTCTGTTCTGGGTTTGGGAGGCCAATATGTGAAAAGTCTTTCATTTTCATTCCGTTTTGAACAAATAGGACAAAAGTTATTTACATTAGAGCCTGGACTTACCTGTCATCAGACTCCCACCTAAAGTCTCCATCCCTGTGGCCAGACAGACAGCAGGAGGAACAGCACGACGAGGATGATCCAGATGACGACAGGTCGTCACTGCCATCGTCCATATCCGATCCGGACGAAGGCGGTTGTCTGACGATCCCCGTGCTGCCCGTCACCAGGTTGAGGGCACTGGGGATGTTGTCTCCAGAGTGTAGGTGGGATGCTGGGGCACCACCGATGCTGCCCAGGAATGGAAGGCGGAATGTCGGTTCGCTACGAGAGGGCCTGACGGCAACATGCATCTGCTGGACCCCATCGGTGGGAGGTTCCACCAGTATACTGGAATCGCTGTGCCTGCTGATGACTTGTATGTGTGAATGCCGCGCACTCGAGGAGCCATGCACTGAATTGCCGACAGTCCTCACAGTGTTCAGTTCAGTGCTGGGCTTACCCTTGCCAAAGATTGGAAAGTTTGAACCAAAGTCCACCGTGATCCTGGAAGGATCTTGCTTGGCGCATTTGCAAGGTTTGATGACGTCATTTGAAGCAACAATGAGCTCGCTGCCCTGCATCTCTACAATGACCGTGTTGCTCTCTTGTTCCACGCTCCCTACATCCTCCTTGGAGTTTGTTGTGGAACACATACTAGGGGACAGCGAAAGCCCGTCTTGTTCGTGATGGGATTCACCATCTTCAGAGTTATCTTCGCAGGGTTCAAACACTGCCTGCATCTCCTGGATGTAGAGTTCCATCAGGTCTCCATTGGGAGCCGATCCCAGGCCACTGTCCACTCTCCCTAACTCCCTGGCACTTTCGCTCGGCATAAATCCACCACTGGGATTATCAGATGCTGCTCTCTCACGCATCACCAGCGGACAATGCTGGGAAGTCCTTTTCTCAAAACGCGGTGAGGAGTCGACGCTGCGCGATGACCGGTGCGAGGCATCCTGGAACTGTCCACTGTCCTCAAGACCTGCATCACTCGGCCGGCTTGAACTACACCGCCTCCTACCCACACTCTCTCTCGAGCAACCGTCCAATGAGTCCGGACTCATTTTAGGAGAATTGATTCCCAGCGAATTGCAGGAGCACCTCTTGATGCGTATACCCCTGCCTTTGTCAGAAGACTCTTTGCCTTCGCAGTTCACAGCGCCGGGTATGTCGAGGTATGTCATGTCCTCAACGCACACTTGGTTGCCTGGATCGCTGACTTTCCGTCGGACGCTTCCATGAAGGGAATTCCTCGAGTCCTCTGGTGTCAGGGAAAGGACACTGCTGCACACCGTCTCGCAGTCTGTAATACAGCTGCTACAGGGCGACAGCAGACACCCGGCTTCATCATGCAGGGTACTGTCCCTGCGACCAAACGGGCGATCGCGGAACGACAACTGATCCAGTTCCCGCTCAATGTCTTCCCACGATTCCTCCGAGTTGCAAAGCGCCCTCTCCAGGAGATGTAGTTCTTCCTCTGTCAGTGTTTCCAGTAGTTCTCTGTTGTAGAGAGATGAAGTGAGTAATATTTGATTACATATTAAATGTTTATACATATTTCAAATAGCAATATATTATAAAGTAGGATAAAACACATGGTTTCTTTAATAATTCTGACAATTATTTGGACCCAGATTTGTTATTTTTTTAAAACATATTTCATCTCAGATACAATCTGTTTTAAGATAATTAAATTCATGTGTCCTCAATCCTACTATTGATATAGAACTATGTATTACTGTCAATATAGCCCTATTACGTAGGTCATACACAATACAATATATGATAATCATTGAGGAAGGAGGAGGAAAAAGAGGAAGCGGAAAAGGAGAAGGGAGAGCAATGGAAATAATAGGAGGAAAATGGAATAACTAGAGCTAAAGGAGAGGTTAGGAGAAGAAGGAAGAGGAGGGGGATAAGAGATAGAGAGGAGATGGAGAAGAAGAGAAGAGTGTGGTTGAGAAGAAGGAAAACAACTTACCTGATTTTAATGAGAAGATTCTGGAATGGTCTGAAGAGTTCTGAGATCTCTTCCGAGGGTCTTTCCATGTTGAGTGGACCTTCTGAGAACACAACCAGACCACTGGAAGAGAAAGAGAGTGTGAGGTATAAAGTACACTGTAACATTATCAGAGGATTAAGTACAATACTGTTAAATATGGAGGTTAAATGTCAGTAGTCATGCGGTTATGTACAAGTCTAATGGTCTGGTAAAACACATGTACAAAAGCTATCACAAAATTTATCATAATATCAACATCAACATTGTAAGATATTGTTATGTTTTGCTCCTCTGGTGTACATGTATGTGTTTTATTTTATTTTATTTTGTTAACAATATTGCATTAACAATATTGCAAAAAACTTAAAGTACTTATTATAAACTACATTGATGTTCTCAAAATCAACATTCTTGCAGGATATTTTTGACAAGGCTCTTATATAAGTTATTGCATTAATTCCTAACATTTATCAGCCTACTGATGGTCAAGTTTTCATGCATCATATATGTATCATATTATAAACAAACATTTACATATACCCTCAAACCTGTGTATAGTGACCACCTGAGGGCAACAAGAAAAGTGGCCACTGTAGACAGGTTCCATAACATTGTTTTTCTCAGTAGGGAATCATTATTGATGGCCACTATAGGCAGGTTGGCTACTATAGACAGGTGCCAATTAGGGCAGGTTTGACTGCACATGTATCTATACTAATAATGCATGAAAGTGGAAAGTTGAAATGAATGTATTCCTACCTGACGATTGCTAATCTGGGGATGGTGAACATGAGACCGGGATCATAGTCATCAATCTGGTCTTGGGTCAGAAGCTTCTGAGACATAGCCCTGCAGAGAAAGAGAATAAAGATATCATATTTTATAATAAACAAATATTTCAAAACTGCATTCAGATGTTGTATCAGTTGCACTACACAGGATTAAGTTTATGAATAAAGAACCCAAAGGGTCCCCAATTCATTAGTTGTACTATTTAAAGTTCTGTCTTTAAAATGAATGGTTGAGCATACTTGTTTGATATATTAAAGCAGGCTTTTAGGAGCTTCATAGAGCTTCATAAAGCTTGTGTCTCTAAGATGAACCATATAAAGCAAAATACCGTTACTACAGGTGCATGATGTTGTGGAATTATTAACAATCTGTGTACATGTCTGTGTTGAATGACTCGAGGCCAGCCTCGGCCTCAAGGCGGGTCTCGAGGCCGGCATTGCTGGCCTCGGACTCGAATGTCGCAGACTCGGGCCGAGTCCAGCTCGAGGCCGTTCAATGTTTGACTGCATGTTTGACTGTATGAAGTGATTCCTTTTAATCACTCGATTGAGTGATCTAAATCAATTGCCTTTGGTAAAGAAAAGGAATAAATGTAAAATGAAGAAAAAAAAAAGAAGAAAAAAAAGATGGACTCGGACTCGGACTCGGACTCGGATGGTCTGGACTCGGACTCGGATTGGGTGGACTCGGATACAACACTGGTACATGTAAATGCTACATACATACAATGCACTCATTTGTGCTGCATTCCCATTGCAATGCTCACACATGGACTAATCTATCTAGGTACATTAAATGCGAAACCAATGATTTTGTTTGTGAGGGAAGTTGTGCGTCCTAGGTCGCCTTGATATTTACTGCACTATTGGCATTAATCATAGAAACCACTTCCGTTTGCAACAACAAAGTCAACACAAAGTGACGGCTAACAATGTCAAGTTTGACTGCACTGCACTAATCAATGATCGAACAATGATGGAATATATCTATTGTTTGATTGCTTTGGCGCCAAAACTGCAGCCATGTGATTTTGTTTATTGCTTTACAAATGACAATTGACAAATCCAATGAATGTTTTTCCCAATCGTATTGATATTGATTAGAAACTTTGTTTTAAAATTACCAATATTATTTCATTTTATTAAAGGAATCAATCTGTAAAATCACCAGTAAACAAGTCACATGCTTTATACTTCTCCCATATTTTTCATATGAAATAATAAACATATTATTTGAAATGTAGGGAAACTGAAGAAATATATTACATTAACTGAAAAACGGGTTATCCCGGGATTCAAACCCGAGACCTCCGGATGCTAGACTGGTGCTCTACTAACCTAGCTAGAACGACTTTGTGCTGGTTTTCCTCCCCGGAAACCCTTTTTAATGTATGTGATGGTCAGAAACTATTATAAACCTGACACAATCCCGAATGATACAAAATCAAATTACGGATATGTATTTTAAAGAGGGATGCAGCTTTTTTTATAAATTATTTCAAACATAGGGAAACTGACCAGAAATATATAATATAAATGAACACTCAGCAAAGAAATACTAAAACAACAGAATATTTAAACATGAATTTAAGACTATCCATATTTCAAGTTGATTGCTTAAAGTTGATAGCAGCTTCATAATTAGCCAATTTTGTCAACGTAAAAAAACAAAGTAACAACTTCATGTATATCGCATGATGTATATCGTAGTAAGTTTCATGACCTTATGCTCTGCAGATATCGATTAAATAAATTTGTACTACATGTACATTGTAACATAGTAAGTTCCATAAATATGATTGATATGTTTCGCAGATGGTACCGGGTCTAAAAATAAATATTTTTGGGGGTGAACAACCAAACCGACCCAAAAACTACGGACTCAAAAATTGAGGATATCGAGGCCAAGGTTACCACCATAATCATACATGTACAGTCTACATGTTCATGCCCGGACCTGACCTCCGTGGGCTAGAGCCCTTGTAATGACACCAGGAAATGACTGGTCCGCTGAAATAACACTGCAGCAGCAGCAGCCTCCGCGATAAAACCAAAATATTCCAAGTAAAACCTTCCTTCCTTCCTTCCTCCCGAGCGTTCAGTTCAAAATTTCAGTAGGAGTAATTTTCCATCAAATAGGATAGAAATAAGGGCTATATGTAGGTTATACAATTGCATAGATGTATCCATGCGATTAGTCACATGTACCAGTCAGTTTAATAGTTTAGTCACGTTTATTTCTGGATATAAAGCTCTTCTTCGCTACACAATAAAAGTTACGCACATGTACACACATGTACATGTACATGATCACTGCAAATTAAATTTTAAAACAAATTATGTTTCAATATATAAATTATCGCATATTTATATGATTGATGATCATCTCTAAGTACTAGTTTTATGAATATGGGTCCTGGGGTCTTCCTAGTGCCCAACTAGGGTAAACACATGTAGGTTCTTATAAACGAATTGCTACTAATTGTTATCACTAGTTGGCAATTGAAGATCGAGACCACTTGCTGCTTACTCGGCCGTATAAAAAAATTTTAAAAATTTTAAAAGGCATAAATATTGATCAAAATCAGTAATATTTGTCATCAGCAAGGAGCCTTTAAGTTATTGATATTATATAGATTTTTTTTGGAAGTCTCAAATACTTACATTTTTTTGCTTTGAATATGTTTTATTCCAAGGCTACAGATGGCCTACCATAATTTGAAGTTCAACTTAAGGTCAACTTAGTATCTTTGTGAAACACCCCCAGTACTCTGAGATTGTCATACTCCCATCACATGGGTCTGATCACATGACACAGACATGTGTCTGATCACATGACACAGGCATGTGTGTAATGTAACGCAATGTGGCTACCCCAATGGAAATCACAAGAGCTATTGTCTGGTTTCATTATTATTCCTAGAAGTGTCATTAACTCCATTTATGACCGCTATAAAACAACAAAATACTGGTAGGAAAATGTCTGCATAGGAATTGCTATTTTTAACATACTGTATACCATCATCCGTTCATGTGCTGTTGTTTTGTTGTTGTATTTTGGGGGGCATTTGTTCCCTTTTTCTCTAGTTAGTTTTGTGGAGGAAAGTGTAAAAAAAAACTTTTACCAAGTTCAGTCACCTATTAACACAATCACATCAATTGGGCTTTTCTTTGTTTCATGAAATAGTGCTTTAATAAATGTTGCAGGCAACATGGTAACATATTGCTAGCACATGATCTGATTATCCTGACAATGCATAATTGCGTTTCACAACAACAAAAAAACGTTGCTCTGCAATAATAATGGTGTTGAGGCCATTAATATTACTGTTTGAATGAAGTTCTTTTGAAAACTACTCCACATTTTAGTGGCATTAGTTTCACAGTTTAATACATGCAGATTTCACCCCTCAAAAATGCTAAAGAGAGCCCCCTGAAGATCATAAGATAGGCCCCCATAAATATGCAAAGAGATCAATCGATGCAAAACTGTTTTTTATGAAAACAGGCTTGAATAGTAGTAGGGAAAAATTAAATTAATTTTTCAGGGGCTATATACTGTTAAAGCTCACCTATGTGAAGATAGCTCTCTAAATGTTGTATTGCATTGAAACCTAGAGGCAAATTTATGGGGGCTCTTTTATGATTTGGAAGGGGGGGTGTTTATAGGGGGGCTATTAGTCGCACTGAGCCCCAATGCATTTTCTTCCACTGATAAGTAACCCCCCCCCCAAAAAAAAAAAAATAAATAATAATAATAATAATAATAATAATAATAAAATTAAATTAAAATAATAATAATAATAATAATAATAATAAATATAAATAAAATATAAATAAATAACAAAAATAAAAATAGATAAATAACTAAATAACTAAATAACTAAATACAATGTGTTTTTCTTTGCGTGTACCTACCTATTCATTGTTTCACAGAAGAGCACAATGACGTCCTGCACAGTGTTGTACTCCAGGGATGACTTGACAGGGACCATGGCGCTGACGTAGCTCAGCTCAAACTCTGCAAAGACGTTGTCAAATTTCTTCAGCGCCACTTTTACCTGCAAGAAGAAAAGAAAGAAAAAACTTCTTTTTTTTAAAGATAATCTAATAACAGCGCTCCAACACTACATTATTACAGCTTGCAGTAGATAGAACTGTCAACAGTTTTGTCCAGGTTTTAGGTCAAACTGAATTAACTGGATGAATTTTCATAAACCTTCTCCCAGTATTTCTTAAGGTTAAAACAAAAATGCCTGACATTTTTTTGGGTGGGCAAGAGTTGATGTTCTTGTAACTCTGTTCTCCAGCGGACTGTCCTATAACTGTCCAGGTTTCTGGCCAGGCATTGGGCCAGGACCAACTACATCCATCGGACCACGCTAGGGGGGGGGGGGGGGGGGGATCTTTGTTTGACATTTATTTGTACCTTCTGCAGGAACGAGTTGATATTCTTCTAACTCTGTTCCCTGAAGACTGTCTGCAAACAGAGTGTCCAGGTTTCGGGTGAGGCATCATGGCCACAGGGCCAGGGACCAAAAGGGAAAAAAGAAGGGGAGGAGGAATCTTTGCTTGACATTTATAAATTTGTACCTTGTTCGGGCAGGAGTTGATGTTCTTGTAACTCTGTTCCCTGAGGATTGTCCGCAGAGTGTCCAGGTTTCTGGTCAGGCATCGTGCCAGTGGCCGGAGGGCTGCACTCTCTATCTCTCGGTTCATGATGGTTGATCCTGCTGCCAGGCACTGTTAATAAAAGAGGGGGAGGAAAACACTATTTTAGGACAGCATTATCAGGTGATTGATGCATGTAGTCTCATAATGTTTGCATTTCATGTTGAATGTTTGTTTTGTAGTTTAGACCGAGACATCAAATATACTTATCAGGTTTTCACAGGGTGTTTACATATCATAAATAGATGTAAATATTAATAGCAAGGTTTTTTTTCTTCAATGTATCAGACGAACCAGGTGGTTGTAGACAATACAAATGTGCATTGATATAATTGGGTTTTTTCCACATCTTGTAGCTAAGCTTTTCCTCAAATTTTCAAATTTCAATGCTAGAAACTTTTTGTTGGCCTTGTGGTCCAGTCGGGCGAGTAAAAATAAGATTTTTTTAAAATTCTAGTGGCCCCAATCAAAGAGAAACATAATTAACAATTATGTTATATTTAGTTATCCACTCGGGCCAGAGGAATTGAGCATCAATGAAATTTGGTGGCCTGAAGCATTGTATTACCCAATGCTCGAAATTGGCATAGGCCCGCTGGCCCAGGGCCACTAAAAATTTTAATTTCGGCCACCAAATTTCATTGATCCTTAATTCTACTGGCCCGTTCGGGCAACCAAATTTAACAGAATTTGTTATGATTTTCTTTGTTTGGGGCCACCAGATTTAGGTTTTGGGCCACTCAAAGTTGAACAATCTTGTTTTTTACATGCCCGACTGGGCCACAAGGCAAAAAGGTTAATTTCTAGCATTGTATTACCGAATAACCACATTGTTTATAAAGTCATTGACATACACGTATATGTTGACATTGTAAGATATTGTTTTATATGGTTATCAAAACAATATACATTGAAAGAAATGTATATTGTACATTACCTCTGCTCCAAACCAGAGCTGGCCAGCCAGGCTGTCCTGTAGCACATCGTCAGGAAACTTTGCCCTGAAGTCTCGGCTGGTCCTGCTGTCGGGGATGGCTTCACTCATCAGTTGCTCAATAATACCTGTACATTGATAATTGGTAGAAAATTAGATTAGAAATAGAAGTGAACTGTAAGTTTGACATTCTGTAGTCAAACTTTAAAACTACAAATACATATAATGCTTTACCAGATTATAAGATTAGAAATAGAAGTGAAATGTAAGTTTGACATTTTGTAGTACAAATTTTAAACTACAAATACATATAAAGTCACACCAGCTGTTCAATAAGACAATAGTCCCTTTAATCGATATGTGGAGCATATTATGATTAATAGAAAAGGAATTGACATTTATCATGAATTTAAATGTTGTATTCAATCTTTCAAACTTTACATATGTAGATGCATCACTACAAGTCACACCAGCTGTTCAATAGTCCCTTTAATCGATATGTGGAGCATATGATTGACATTTATCATGAATTTAAATTTTGTATGTAATCTTTCAAACTTTACATAGATGCATCGTTATGTGGGAGAGAGGGAAGGAATTGAAATATCATAAGGCATAGAAAGAGACTGCATTCAGGTTGTAAACACCTTAGAAACAACCAGCTATTTCTGCACATATATTGCTTGTCGTTCAATGTTGCAGATAATAGTTATTTTGTTACTATAGACAGATTGCACATTTGCACAGTTATGTTGTTTTTTGCACATGTAACATGTTTTAATCATGCAAGCTCAAGTCAGCTTTAGCTTGACAGTAGCGATTTCCCAATGAAGTCAGACATGCTTAAAATTAATTGGAATAACAGACACCTGCGCCCCCATCCCCCCCCCCCCCCATTGCCAATCCCTCCCCCCTCCCCTCCTCCACACCCACCATCCCAGCAATGTCTGCAGTTTCTGTTATTTTTGTTTCTGTCACTTGAAACCAAATTGTGCATACATGTCACTTTCTGTATGATTTGACAACAGTACCAATTGGCTTCAGAACGAAAACAGATCTTCAGAATTAGAAGCGATTCAGTACGATTCCTGTCATAAAGGAAAACCTCAAAGGCAGCAGACGAGATAACTTCCATCGATAAGACTTTAAAAATAGTCTCAACTCTAATACTCTATAATCATGTCTCTCATGCAATTTAAGCTATTTTAAAATAAAAACTACCCAACACTTTCACTGGCAAGGAGAAAGAGCACAATCTATCTGGGTTTCTAAACATCGATTTCCTTCTGAGATACACAAATAGATCAGAAGCTTTAGGTTTCTTTTTAGGTAATATTAGAGATAGAACGAACGATAGCACACACAGGTAAATACATTTCCTTTCCGTTTTTATTCATATCCTATTTATAAATCACAAACTGAAAGCAGAAAATGCTCACAAAAAGGAAAAGTACTTAATGCTTATCTCACAATTTATTTTTCAAAGGGCAAGGATATCTGAATACAGACAAAGCTGTATAAAAAAAAATAATGTGTGTTTATTTGTTTTGGTTGATAAATAAATTATTGTGCAGCAATGGTCTGGTCCAATCCCTCTTCGGAGAGTAGGAAACTACCAAAATGTGTTCAAAGATAATTACAGGAAAGAACAAAGGGATATCAATTTAGAATAACAAAAACATTATTAAACTAATTCTAAAAGGAATTAAAAGAAAACGATGTCAAAATAAAACATTTGAATTAACGTAGGTTGCTTAAGATGCGGTTCTAAGTGGAAACGTTCTTTTTTATGAGCACTTCTGATTAAGTTTGGAAAATATGCTACACATAGATTTTCCTCCCAAGCTATTGACTAAAAATTGTATGGAGTTAAGAATAAATCAAGTAGATATGCACAATAGGGATCAAAGAGCATTTCACCGCTGAATGGTAAGTAACGGTAAGTTGGTAAAACTTTACATTTGATGAAATATTTATTTTGTAGTATACTACTAAGTTCTGAGTGGTTTCTTCTTTCAAAGTCACCTTCTTGGTATATTGTTTGTATTGAACTCAACGTACATACAACGTATGTATGTACATGGTGTGTACTTCTAAGTCTAACTCAATACAAACTGTAAGGACCTCCCATTTTCAAGCAGTGTTGACAAAATGATCTGTTTGGGATCGTTGGATGCTAATTTACGATGAGTCATTTGAACAAATTTAGCTTCTTATAATGTAACCTACATGTAAGGATAATATCAACAAGACGCCTTGAGTAAGGAAGGATTCACAGAATGTCGCAATTAGACCTGGGATAAAAAGAAAATGTCATTCTGGGACGCTGTACTTTTCAAGCTTGCCTACCTAGCAACTATATCAGAGAAGTTTTTCACATGGTATGACAAATTATTGGGGTTGGGGCTCTTTTTGAACAAGTGTTTTAACTGTCAGGCTTTCAATCTCTATTTCAAGAAGGACTAGCCGGGGCATCGCTGGGCCCAAAAACACTTGAGCTTTGGTCTATGGAATATACATGTTTTATATTGTCAAATCCTTAAAATAGTCCTCAAATGGTTAAGCAAACTCAAGACTGCATTGCGCCCCGATTGATCCCCCTGAATCACAATTTTCCCACGTAATTAGCAGGGGAAGTGACAATTTCTAGAATTGACTCAGTCTCAGACTGGGAGATGGGAACAGGTCCTGGTTTACTTTACAGTGCTATAGAGCCATGGGGGTCAATAGCACGAAGCTCACCCCATGCAGTTACCAATAAATAGATTTGTTGGACCAAGGAGAAAACATTTATAAGAAAGACTAAGTACTCCTTGGTTGGATCATAGGCACCGTTTCATTGATTTCTCAACAATAAAACAGGACAGATTAATTTTCTGAAAGTGCATGGCCGGAAAACACACTCTGTATTTACTAGCTCAACCATAACTAAGATTATCCATGAGATTATCAATGATCTGTGAACATGGGGCTAATAATGCTATTGGGAACAAATGGGAATGAATCCTGGTTATTTTTCAATGCCTGGAGCCATGGGGGTCAATGGCATATACCTGGCCCAGTGCAGTTACCAATAAATCGATTTGTTGGACCATACATGTAGGCACCATTTGATTGATTTCTACACACTGGGAAAGGCACGTCTGGAACAAGACTCTATCTTTACTCGTTTAACCATAACTAGATGAGATTATCCATGATCAGTGAACATCGGGCTACTACATTATAATGCTGTGGGAAAAACTACATGTAAATGTATGATTCTGGCACCTTAGACCTCGAGAAGCTAGGCTAATCAGAGAGGTGGGAAGTCTTCCCACCTCTCTGGGCTAATAGAGTCCCCCTCCCCCAAAAAAATTTAAAATTAAAAAAATATATTAATAAATGATAATAAAAATAATTATAAAACAAATATTTAATAAATATAATAAAAATAAATGAACAAATTTATAACAAAAAAAAAAATTTAAAAAAAAAAAAAAAATTTTGAATAACAAATTTATTATTTGAGTGCTTTTAACAATTAAATGTAGCAAGTTAGAAAAGCAAACCCCCAAAACAAAACATTTTCCCAAATTTGGGCTTTAAATAGTAGGCTACTTATGAGTCCCTGGCTCCCTGCCCCTCGAAGTACTTCATGTACCTGTCAGAAAGCATGGTGGCTTGTCACTGGGTGACAGTTACCGATACCAGCGCTAATGGAGAAGGGAAATTACAGTGGAGATGGGAGGGGAGGTTGCGTCCTTCCTGAGTCGTTGGACTTTAAGTTAACCTGTTCCCTACTAGATTTTGCAATTCCCATATAATAGGGTTAATACCAGAGCCACCAGGTTCCCGTAAGCAATGGGTTAACCCTCCAAGCACTTCTATGACTAATTATTGTAGTCTATAGAAGTATGGGCAATTTCATACATGGCAGGGCATGGCGGTGAGACTGAGAGGAGTAACAAACACTCCTTTGGAAATGACAGTGTCAGCAAAGAATTGTAACAAGATTAGCAATCATTCTTGTTCCTTATTCAATCAAAGGTGTAAATGTGAGAACAGTGCTTTTAATTATCACTGGATAAAAAAAGAAAACTTTAAGTAATTAATTACTCGAGTTCTATAAATGTAATATGTCTCATACTAATTGTGTCTAATATAATTGATCACATGAAAATGAGACATTCATTAACCATCCATGGTGCATTGCCACTTGCCAGAAGACAGTTATGAACAGTATGCTGATGATCATAGTTTAGCTCTCTAGTCTCTCTCCTACTCAAACATGATCTAAGATAGAGCAGGCGGGCACATCATCAATCCAAATGTGCTGAAGTGGGGTATGGGGATGTACGGTACATGTACATGATTGACGAATCTGGTAATTGCTAAAACTATGAAAATGTGGCTATATTTTGGAATTTGGAATATTCTCCCTCCAGATAGAGACCAGCAAGCAGGCAGTTACCAATATATTGCTTTTTAAGCAATCGCAATGCGTGTTAACACTGTGAAATTTTGATTAATTTCCAAATAAGTGTACCATAAAATATCAATTCCATGTACATGTAGAGGTTAACGATTAACATTCTTTCATATATAAACTTTTAAAATGTAATATATTCACAATTTCAAAAGTTGTGAATTTTTTTCTGTGAATTTTGTCCTCGATATATAGCAGCCGCCAGTTGGTTGGTCGATCCCCGTGAATTCAGCCAGGAAGCACATGTTGGTTGTAATATCATTGCCGAGCAATATTTCCTGCAATCAAGGCCCCCGATTCCTGTTTGAGGAACTATTCTGCTCTTATCTGGTCATCAGCCACGCGCTAGAATCATGATAAAACCTTTTTGATGAGCCCTCAAGTCCAAGCTTCCCACACTTTTTTTTTTCTTCTGCAGCTTTTTTTTTTTACTACGCTTTCATTTTTATCGGGAGCTAGCACTACATTTTCAAAGCAATCAACTCTGGATTCGTCTTTATGGTTTTACAACCAATACTAGAAAAGCACTTAATTTCAAATCTGACAGGTCTACATTGCAATGTATTCCAAATTTACTCAGATAAATAATTTTTCTAAAAAGATACTATATAGATCATACTTTTTGTACATTACACACTTTACCCCCAGGTCCCCTGGTTTCATTGCATACAGGTCTGTCTGCACAGTCAACATTCCTAAATTTAGGAACCAGTGCATCATACCGCTGATTGCCCATTGAAGTAAAATTCATTCGGATGGGCATATCTCAGCCAATACGTAACCTACTATTCCTTTGATTTCGGGATTTGGACATTATTTGTTATGCTCTTTCTGAAAATGAAGTCCAAATTTGAAAAAAAAAAAAAAAAAATGTATGACATCACACTTCACCACTCTATAGTAGTGGGACAATCCTCCATCTGGTACCAAGAACTCACGTTAATTATCATGCAATCGCAATACAAATTTGTGAAGTACTTCCTAGTCAAAACACAATCAGCTTGCATCTTCTGATAACGATAACATATATCCAGTGGAAAGTAATTAGTGAAATGAGTAGAATGTTCTACAACCAACTGTCATAATAAACAGCCAGTTGATAAGAGTATGTTTGATGCCTTGCATCCCCCCCCCCCCCCCCCCCAGGGTAGTAAGATCGGTTAACTACAGGTCATAATTAAAGCAAAGTAACAGTTTGGGGGAAACCCCTTGAAAGTTGAACCAGAAATATGTAAAATATTCGTTATTAACCCTGAAAACGTGAAAGAACATAGCATTACTAATCTGTATAATTATATAGAGTTGACAACAAAAAATTGCCTTGAAATTCAGAAAGTGACTATTGTAGCAATAAATTATTTAAAATGTATTTACATGTAACTTAGTCTGTAAGCAATGACAAAGTCACACACAAAAATTAATGGACACATACAACATGAATAAAATATTCAACTATTCTTTTTTGCTTCATACAATTTTGTGTGCAGCCCTTCTGTAACTTCTGTCAAATATCTGGCTAGTTGCCAAATAAGGGCACACAGAACCAACAATAGGAGTGAGAAAAGATGTAACTTTATAAATAATCTTTGAAATAAACTGTTGATGGAAACATGTACATGTTATGCAGTATCACTGGGAAAAAAAATACAAGGGGGCTCGGGGCGAATTTGCCCCCATAATGCCAAAAAGAGCCTCCGAAAGTCATAAAAGAGCCCCAAAAAATATAGAGTTCAATGCAAAACAAATTTCAGAGTGTCATTTCATGCACGCATGCTTGAAAAGTAGCCCCCGAAAAATAAATATTCATTTTTTCCCTGTGCAGTATGTTTTATGGGTGATATTGTTTTTATTTTACCCTTTATAATTACAGCCATCGACAATAATATTGTGACTGCTGAGTATCTTTGATTAGAACATGCATGCCATGCATGACATGTAATTTAATAGCGACCACTTACTTTTAATTTTGCACACTGCACGTACATAAAATGTATGCAAGTGGTTATTTGATATCATACTGCACATTGTACATACATGTACAGGTACATAAATGTAGCAAGTCTCAGCTCAGTGAAGAGCCATACTGATGTTACTCCCCTAGCATATTACATGTCGCTGTCATATTTTGTAGAGAAGGAATTCACTTTTCCGCAGCCCAGTTCCTTTAAAAAACTAATAATGCATAGCTTCTAGCCTTCTAGGCTTGGTTGCCTCTGTGCCGAACGCGTGAAACTAAACGAGGATATTAAAATATAAATGGTTGGAACACATGGAGCCCCTTTAACTTGTTCACTACTAGATATTGCAATCCCCATTATAGAGATGATTATTGTATCATATTAGGGGCTAAATAAATTGAACCTATATTAGAAGACCCATTATACACTTACAATGTACATACAGATACTTATTAATTCTATTGCAATGTAAATATGTAAGAAAAGGAGCAAAATTCTTGTATTTTTCCTACAAATTTACAATTTACATTGATCAGTCTTCTGATTTCGGAACCATGCAGCCCGGGGGAAGAAAACAAAATTAATTGCATCTTCAGGGGGCTACCTAATGTTTGCACTCTTTGAGCACCCTGAGCCCCCATATATTAAATGTTTTACTAATGCCCGCAGACAGAGGAGCCATTCAATCCAATTCACGCATGCATGATTATGCATGCGCACTTGCCCTATCGCCCGGGGCAAGTAAAAATTGATGTCTGGCAAGTAAAATTTCATACCTGGACTAGTTTGGTTGCCCGATCTGGCAACTAAACTATCAGTCAACTATGAGAGAAAAACGTCATTTATTATGTGAACATTTCATCTGGAAGTGAGAGGGCAAGTAAATTTATGTTGGGGCAAGTCAAATTTTGAAAATAGATGATTTTATTTGCCCGAATGGCCCAGTACGGAAAAGGGTTAGTGTGGAGGCTTGGATTACGTGTACATGTAATATTTTATAGAGATTCATATCTCCATCTTGACTTCAAATGTCCCAGGGCCCAAACTGAATAAATTCAGGGTTCACTTGCCTATTGGAAAGTGAGTAGGTGGCACTATATTGCCTCATGGCATACACACACACAATGACCAACTCGGGTCACCAACTAGTATTTAACAACATTCCATATTACTGAATAATTAACTACTTCTGATTGCATGACACAAATGAGAATTTCTGTGAATCAATATTGCATTCTCCATACAAACTAAAATGAATTTCATTTATTCATTTTATTCAAAAATTAAAACAATACAATGTAAAATATAAAAGTGATCTGGGAATACACCTAAAAAGCCATGGCTTGTACAAGTGGGTATTCCCTTAAAATTGATACATTTATATAAGACTAAGTACTACGAACGATTGCACCACTTATATTATACTAACATACTAACATAACCCTAATCCTAATCCTAGCTCTAATCCCCTCACCAACCCAACCCAGGTGAACAGATACTGCGCAGCATGATGGTAACAATGTAATTACATAATGTTACTATAAAAATAAAAGGAAAGCAAAATAAGAATTAATCATTACTATCACCATCACAATTGACCATCATGATTATCATCATAATCATCATCATCACCAACATCATCATCATCAACATCATCATCGTCGTCATCATCATCATCATCATCACAAACATCATCAGATGCCATCATCATCAACAAAATCACCATTACCACACATCCACAATTCATCATCATCATCATTGCCACCACCACAGTCACCACCACCACCACCACCACCACCATCTTTGTCATCATCATTGTCACTTGTTTTGCCACTGCCACCACCATCATCATCATTATCATCATCCTCATCATTTTGCTCACCAAGGACTTTATCCTGGCAGATACGCAGCTGGTTGACCAGGACGGTGCACCTGTCCGGATCCTGGCGTCCATCGAAGCTGTCCAGCTCGTGCGACACCGAGTTGAGATCCTCGTCCGCATAGTAGAACTGGGCTAACAGGTGATTGTCATTCTTCTGCATGAAGAGGATTGAGAAAAAGGGGGAGAGGGAGTTCCGAGTCAATCCGAGAAATGCAAATCATTATCATGACATTATTGAATTATTCTGAAGTGAATTATTTATGAGTACATGGTAAAATATTGGTATGTATACTCCGCAAAAAAAGAAACTGGACACTTGTATGAGACCAAATATTTCGTATTCATTAACGATAAAATATATGATATTGTATATCAAATTAAAGATAAAATTACCCTCTTCAATATTCGCATAAAATCCAGATGAAATCATTCATGCATGACTTGTCACGGTCAATTAACCACACCAAGGTCTGTTTTCAAAAATAGCAAAAATGGAACATCCACTCAACCATATAAATGTTGATAAGCATAATCTAAAACGCTATATTCATGAGATGGCATAATTTTTCATTACAAATGTGACCTTTTCTATCTTCATCTCAATAAAGAGTATAAATGAAGACAAATTGTCAACGTTATAGGTGTTATTTTCATCCAAAAGTAACAAAATGGGGAATTCCATGGCAAAGCTTTATTAGTCAAAACCACAGTTTGTGCCCTTATTTCAGCATGAAAATGGTATAAATTCTTCTTAAGAATTCTACCGTAGTCCAAAGATCTTCAAAACCTGAAGTCACCCTTGGTCAAACAGTTGGGCAGTCTTTAACATGACATTTCTCTAGGTAAATATGGTTAAAATTGCAGGGGACACATGGAATAGACTAGCTTCATGCCTCTAATACAGACCAGTATGATAATGCTCTCATAACCCGGACCTCTTTTACTGACGAATTTGTATTTCCAGAGTTTGTTCATAACAATAAAGTTGAATAATGTCATAACTTACTTGCCCCGCTCATCTTGTTTTTAAGTGAAACGTTTACTATCATTTCAGTCGAATAGTGTGGTCCTCCATTGTTTTGCTATTTTTGAAAACAGACCTTGCTATTGTTAATTGACCGTGGCATTTCATGCATGAACGATTACACCTTTAAGTTATACCCTGCATGTAGAGGACTAAATTCCCTTTAATTTGATATATGATCATGTACACTTTATCGTACATTAATATGAAATATTTCAACTTATACAAGTGTCCAGTTTCTTTTTTTGCGGAGAATATTATGCTAGAAAAAAAATTCCTGGTGACTACATGTATGTAGAGTAATTTTTTCGAGACTTCTTAAATGTTGTTGATTTAAACAAAAAGTCATTAAATTATGAAATTTAAATAATAGTGTTAGTAATGAGAAACTGAACAAAGTAAAAAAAGATTTTCTATTTTGTATAATTATATAGTCTTGAATCTTGACTTGTTATGATAAAATAAACTGCAATTCTTAAAATATGACTGGAAAATTAGGTACTTAGGGTCCATTTTTTCATTATAATATTATGCTAACATAGTAACATTCCCCAAGCATATCATAAATAACCATACTCCCTAATTTGGTACTCGTGTCTCAGAATCTCAGAATTTGATCCGGACGCAGACATCGCTGATTGAGCATCATTGTCCAGAGTCCATATGTAGTGTAGTACTGCAGTTAGTATACACATACAACTGTGTAAAACTGCATTGTAATTGGTAAATATTAACAATCGGTGCCACACTTTTGTGTAAGCAATGACACGTCAAATTGGATTTGGTAAATAATTGAGCCTGCTACATGTAACTAGCGCAATTCAAGCAATTACAATATTACAATGATTCATTATTCATGACGTTGCGGAAAATGTAACCATATCGAGGCGAAGCATAACAATTCCTGCAGGTAACTTGTCAACTATTCTAGAATCACTTCAGTTCAGAGTCGGACGGAACTCACCGTCTCACATGTCTCAGTCACAGTCACACACACTTATCATTGTGATACAAATATATACTTATCAAATATCAGTGGAATTACATGATCTACATTATTTGACAATTTATTTTTTCTACTGAATAAACAAGATACATTTTGTGATGTTGATGTTGATGTTGTAACTATACGAATTCGAAATTACACCGGTCGCCGTAATACCATTACTCATAGTCAGCATACTCATAATAGTTACTCATCATACTCATACTCATAATAGATGAAATAAAATGTGTAAATAAACTAAATTTCATAACATACCTTGGGTTTGTAGAACCATTTTCGAAAGGCTAACATCCTGGGGAAAGTAATCCACAATATATTTACTAATCGTTCATATGATAATCAGGAAATGTTTGATAAATTATTCAGAATAACGCGACAACATATATATAGTTGTAACAGGTGCAGTACCGCTGATATATTATTGTTGTCTACGTCGCTATAATTTTCGTGTAGTATTTTTCCGTCTCGGCGTACGCAGAGTTTACATGCGTGTCGCAGGAAGGTTGAATAGTAATATGATTCGCCCGTTCGCGTCGGGTCGGCCTCATCTGTGACTAGACGTACAACATTCCAGGAATAAAAAGTGAATGAAAGCAAGTGCGCTACAAAGGTTTCGGTGGCGCGGTTTGTACCATACAAACGTACAGCGTGAAACTGTGTGTACCCGTACCGTGTACATGATTTGTGTGCGTGTGTGAATAGCTCATAATACATGGTTGCTCTTTGGACCTCAAACCGGCGCGGTGATGGGTATGGTATCAGTGGGGTGCATGGGTGCATAGCGATTACGGCATGTCTGGTAGTGGTACCGGAATACTCATTCACACAATCACTAATATAATTTCATTAAAACCTAAATAATCTCATTCAAAGACTTTTGAAATCATTATGATGACACTTTTGAAATAATGATAATGATAATGATAATGATACACCGAATTTTAGAATCAAAAGGGTAACTCGGAGCAAACTTGGAGAAATATGTCACGGTGTTACCATAGCATATATACCCCTTTGAATCCTTCAACATGTTATTTATGTTCTCATTATTGTTATTATTAACATTAATGCAATAACCAGTATTATGATTAGAACAGTAATAATTAATTACAAATAATTGATTTCAGGTTGTGATAGATACATTTTCAATGTGTGTACATAGTGTAGCCTATAAGTTGTGGCGCAGGAAATGCATTGTTTTGTTTTTGTAATGTATTATTATATATCGGCGCTGTAAACCTCGACACGCATTGTACTATTTGTATTATTAATTTCAAGATGTTATTTACATGTATATTTGTTGTAAATATTTAACTGATTATAATTAACAATAAACAAAATAATTTCATTTCATTTCAATGTGTGTACATAGTGTAGCCTATAAGTTGTGGCGCAGGAAATGCATTGTTTTGTTTTTGTAATGTATTATTATATATCGGCGCTGTAAACCTCGACACGCATTGTACTATTTGTATTATTAATTTCAAGATGTTATTTACATGTATATTTGTTGTAAATATTTAACTGATTATAATTAACAATAAACAAAATAATTTCATTTCATTTCAATTTAATTTCATATCAAGTTGGCGGTAAGATTCAAATGCTGGCAAAGGGGCATTAAATATACATGGGCGTATACTCATTTTCTCCTGAGGGCTGCTCGGTCTTTAACAAAATTGCGGTCTTTTGCCCCACCTTCCCCATTTTCACCAGACGAGATTTATTAACGAATTTTCCTGAAAATAGCATGCTCTTGCCCGTATTATGATATTATGGCTTTGCCCGAATACGATATGAGTTTGTCCGAATATGACATGCTTTTACCCAAATATTGCATGTATTGGGTGTTTTATTCCCAAAGAAATATGGCCGTTTTCAAGACTGCAGGGGGCTGCACAATACAGCCACCCGCCTCCTATCGATTTTGTGGTAACACCGTAAAGCTAATTTACCTGGAATACTCGACCCGCAAATCAACAACAAAACTTCGGTGCCTAGAAAATCTGTATCGATTTTTTAAATCCTGCTATTTCTTTATTATGATGCAAAAATACTTTCTTTATTATGTTAGCATTACTCTGACATAAGATAATAGGAACCATTTTTAATACAACTGGTCTTGGAACAGGACTTGGCCGGTTGACTGGTGAGGTCTATATCGAGGCAAGAACGGGATTAAAATGTCGTGCCTCCCTCATGCACGGAATGAGTGTTGTTGTTGTTTTGTGATTTGGCGTTCATTCAAGGGATGAGTGGGTCTTCAAAATAAATTGCAGTGGTCCTCAATTATGATTAATTGATTATAGATAGTGTCACTGCGGCACCAGGATTTTCAACCGTGTCAGCTAGGCCAGTGGGGTGGGAGCAGCACTCTCTTAATTAGGGAGAGGGGCAACATGGAGTACGAAGAAGAAATCCCATATTGACTTGTTATAGGGGCAGCCGGAGGTCTCACACTGCATGTGCGCGTGTGTGGTGTGTGTGGGGGGGGGGGGGGGGGGGGGGGGGACGACACATAATGACTCCACGCACCCGTCCCCTGGCGTCCTACTGCCTATAGCTATTATGGTATACGACTCTCTATAATACCTCCTTGGCATATCCAGATACAGGTCAACGTACGGCACTATACTTTCGTGGGTCAACGTCAATCGATATATCAATTAGGCTTGGCAGTGGCATATAGCGTGGTCGGACTGATTTGGGGCACGCGAATTATGGGGGGGGGGGGGGGGGGGGCACACAACATGCATTTCTTTATTGTACAAAGGATCCACCCCGGCCCTTGTTTTTGTTTTGTTTGTTGTAGTTGTTGTTGTTGTTTGAGGGGGGGCGGGCCCGGGGATGGGGGTCAAATTATGTGTGCGTAGCCGTAGAAGGGGAGGGGGGCACGGGCCCCTCATAATTATACCCCATATATACGCCACTAGGGTTTAAAAGGGGATTATCCTTTCATAGGCAGAACAAAACATATTGATCGTCAAACTTGACCAACAAGGAAGGATGATTTATAAAGGTAGCGTGAAGACTGAGTGCGTGCCGCATTATGTTTATAGGGCAAGTTTGTACCGCATGTGATCAAGAGGAGTGGCATTCTGTAACCAAAGTTACCATTGAAATATCTGTCATTAATTATTATCAATAACAATATAGAGGATCACAATCATCACAAGCTAATGGTGTGTTCCCGGGGCTGGGCTTTGTGCTCATACGGATTCCCATCATTGGCACATATTATTGGTGACTTTCTGACTTCAATCTTCAATATTTTCGAGAGAGAGAACAAAATAGTCCGTCTTCTGAAGGATCTATTTCGGCGCCATGCATACACTGTAAGTATAGTTTTGGTTCATATCATATAAAATGTGATTTTTCGAGAAAATAAGCAATTGCGAAACTTCATTCTGCTCATTTTAAAATGTATTTCTGTTCATGGGACTTTCTTTTAAAATTCACGTATGCTTAGTGGCGTAAGTGAGCAAAAACTTGTTGGGGGGGGGGGGGGGGGCAGACAAATTGCGCTTCACCACTGCAGGTGTTACCCACATTTGACGCCATGTGGGTAAGTGCGTCATGATTCTACCGACTGGGAAAAAAAAGTTATATTTTGTTCATAAAGACAACAGTTAAACAATCTGCACCCAGAAATAATGTTCGCAAAGTGACATACACAGTTTGAACATTGCACCATATGCCACATTATATGTTATCACCTGACTTAGTAAATACAGTACATGAGCTGCCATGTAATATTTTTGGATATACATGGCACTGTTACATGGCAATCAGATGATAAAACAGTTGTTAACTTTGCTGTCGGGAAAATCATGGAATGTTCCCCTCGGGAATTTAAAATGCTATTTCGTGAAGAAAATAAGTCCCTCGACTACGTCTCGGGACTTATTTACTCTTCCCTCAATAGCATTTAAAATCCCTCGTGCTTTTCCCTCCACCACCAGTTAACAACTGTATAATATAACTAAATAACAACATGAACAAGGTATACCAAACGTACCGATTCCCGAGGGAGCGAAGCGAACGATAGGGGGAAGGGTTTGATGGAAGGGGAGAGGGGGAGGGTGTAATGGGAGGGGTGTCTGCCCTTGCACGGTATAATAGCTTTTTGCATTTTTTACTTGAAATTGTGCAATCTGGTGCATAAACCCATGAAGGAAATTTGAGTTATCATGTCTCAAGAAATACCCTTTTTAAAATCACTAGTATCGAATTAGATATAAGCCATGTTTTAATTTGTATTGGGGATGGGGGGGGCAACAGCAACAGCCCCTAACCCCCCCCCCCCCCCCCCCCCCCCCCCCCCCACCACCAGTACCAAGCTTGTGTAAAGTCTCAGTTTTTTTTTCCTCAAGTTTGGAGGCCAGAGTACAAATAGTCGCCCGCAATACCCAATACTCAAAACATCACTTAACATTTTTGGCCGAGTTGATTTAATAATTATGTAATGTGTATGCTTAATAAACTTCTCCCTGACGTTGTATGCTTGTTTCTTTTATTTCATTCATTTTCTTCAGATTCCAGCATCTCAAACCTGGG
The DNA here is from genome assembly GCA_037951105.1 of Echinarachnius parma. Taxonomy (NCBI): domain Eukaryota; kingdom Metazoa; phylum Echinodermata; class Echinoidea; order Clypeasteroida; family Echinarachniidae; genus Echinarachnius; species Echinarachnius parma. The sequence goes on along the minus strand of JBAMJV010000996.1, from coordinate 31,491 downwards.
CTGGGCTAAACACCATGATCCATTTTGCACAATTTGGAGTAGTGTCATATTCATCCTTTGCAGAAAAAGACTACAACCAAAGCCCACATCGGATTCAATATTTTGTAATAGATCGAATTATCACATTTATTTCTTATATCGAAACCCGACGTGACAACCGTCAACCAGCTAGTCTTGATCTACATATCAGAGGAAGAATAAGGAAAAGAAATGGCGACGCTTAGCGAGAGAAACCTTAACCCACGGTTAGCCGGCGGTGATAAGACGGGACGGCGGCAGTCCACATTCACGCGGGGGTCTCAATCTCGCAGGGGGTCCGTGGTCAGCAATCTCTCCACCGCCAAGGACATCAAAATGCTATCTCCACCAGATGACACCAAATGGTGGCGACGGCTCTCGCGTATCAACGCGATCTCAATGAGTATTAGAAAGAGCGCCACCGACTCGCAGCTCAACAATGACGCGGGCAATGACGTGGATAACGCGGCGCGGAAGGAGGGCGCGGGAGCGGCGTTCAAGGCGGGGGCGGTGACGGCGATCCTCAGGTCCGTACTGGAGCAGTACCTGGCCGATGTGGAGTACGCGCCCGAGACCGTGTCCACCCTCACTCAACACATCGTCGAAGAAGTCAAGAACCGCGTGAAGGAGCTGCAGATGCAGCGCTACAAGGTCGTGTGCCAGGTCTACATCGGGTCCAGGAACAGCCAGAGCATGGAGCTGGTGAGCAGGGCCATCTGGAACAAGGACACGGACAACTTTGCGACGGCATCCTTCCAGAACCAGTCCCTCTTTGCCGTGGCCTGTGCTCACGCCGCATACTTCGAGTGACCATGAAAACGACTTAGCCAATTAAAACATACACATGGCATACCCAGGTTTTAACTGGCATCAAGCGGTAGCAGTTTACATTTCCGGTTCCCAGTAAAGATAAATGGATAGATGCAGCAGTCCAGTTAAAACCAATAGAAATACCAGTTGAAACCAATTAAAAATACCAGTTGGAACCAACTACTTTAACTGGTCTTCTTACTGGTAAGCCTTACTGGATTCTTACTCGATTCCAATTGATTCCAGTGTACCAATTTCCATATTGAAACCAGTTGGCCAACTGGTGGTATCAACTGGTACCAGTTGGCAACTAATTTTCAACTGTTTTTTCGACCTGGGTATATAACTTGGAATGTCCTCCAATAGCTGTTCCCCAAATGAGCATGATCCCGTAGCCCAAGTAAACCGGGGGGGGAGTGGGGTGGTTGGGATTCGGCTTTTCCACACAAGAATAAAAAACCATAAGATGTGAAATGTATAGGCTTAGGCCCTACCACCATTGTTCGTACCACCAGTGCTTATAAGGGTTATTTGCATGAATTCCCCTTATCAGGTAGAAGAGAAAATATGTCTCCCCCCCCCCCCCCCCCCCCCCCCCACCAACACAAATCAACACCTGTGGTAATAATTTCATGTATATAAATAGGAGTCATGATACATTTTGATAACTGCATTTTGTAAACTTGAATGAGAATAAATCATACAGTAAAGGGATAGTTGAGTTTTGGTAATAGAGAGTACAGTTTTGGTCAAACTGAATTTTAGTAACCCAAACCTACACCATTACATTACAAACTAATAGTTATAACTCCACCATACTCTCTAAAAACTTGTTGGTTTCAACAATTTTTAATAAAAAATTGTGCATGTGATATTAAGTTAAAATAATTATTAAATGGAGAGATCATCAACAACTATTTAAAAACATCTTTTGTAAATTTTTGAAAAGTGCAAGCTTTTTTCAGCAGCTGGTTCAAAATTATTGAATTATTGTGGGGTCCCACAATTATTACAAATTGTTATATATATGGATATTTCAGCTGTCTCTGAAACGATTTTGATCAAATAAAGTTTATTCTGTCATTAAAATTATATGTTCTTTCAAATTTGACAGTTTTTTATTACCTCATACAAATTATTTCGTGCAGCGCCCTCTATCCCAAAACTCAACTATACCTTTAAATGTAAATATGTTTGTCTGGGCATCCATGTAATATATACATGGATAGGTGTACTGTATGTGTGTTTAGGGATGTAAGGTTAGGTATGTGATTGTGTTGCATGTAAAAGAGTTTATATATTTGTGCAAAAACAATTTAAAAATTGTAACATTTCAGGATAATTTCAGGTGATGTAAATAATAGATTGTTCTTATTTTTTAAGGCAATAATAAACACAGGAATAAGTCATTTAAAATATCAAGTTACATTTTATTTACAGGTTACAAGCTGCTGGCAGGAAAATAGGGATACTTCAAAACAGTTTAAAGAATCTGTGACATTTTTCCTACTCAGATTGAAATAATTCAACTATCAACAAGGTTTATACTGTTGCAGGCTTACACACTAAGTTTTTTTTCTGGCGAGTGGCCCATCAAATAATTTTCTCTAGATTTCATTTTTTATGGCCAGAGCCAGAGACATTACTGGCCCCCAAATTTTGTTTGATTTTTTAGCTGTCAACTATTCAAAAATCTCACTTGCTTTATTGATAAAAACTTACAATTATTATTATGGATGAGACGCGACATGGAAGAGTACACAAGTTTGTTTCATTCTTTCGTTGTCAGTTTAAAAAATTTAGTTGCCAATCGGGCCACTAACATTAAATATTAATTTCACTGGCAATTTTTTTGCTGGGACACCAGGGCAGTGCCATTGCTGCATTAGATTATTAATGTATTTGTTTTTTTCTTCATTTTTTCAAAACAAGAGTACAATTCTCCAGTGGAATCCTTTGCTTAATATAAAGATGAATAATGAAATACTGAATAATGAAATACAAAATCAGATTAGGTTTTGCATGGAGTTTCACTACTATGCAGCGACTTCATACGTGTGACTTGTCTTTGAAAAAAAAAAACACACACAAAGAAACGTAGCAGTCTACTGATCACCAGCCAATGGAACAGACTTCACAATGGAGCAGGCTTCTACTAAACAGACCATGAAAAGATTAAAAGAAAAACAAAACTTTGGTGTTTTAAAGGCAAATGAAAACACTGAAAGGGTGTGTGATACAAATGAACAGATATTTAAATATAAAACACAAGAAAGAGGCATGCAACTTCCATCTTCAATTGGTCCCATACACAGAGTACATTGAGGAAATGAGTGCCGCACCATAGTCAATGAAAATTTGATGGCCCCGATTCACAAAGCGGGTTTGTATATACAAACCATGGTTTATCCATGGTCTACATCTATGGAGTGCCATTTGTAAACTGATGGAGAAAGAATGTAAACTCCTTACTTGTTAACAATGTTGATGGTATACACATTTACAAAATACACCAAATAAATGTCTTCTCACATGGTGGAATTTGCTGGTTAGCAAGCACTAACAGTCATATCATTAGAAATTAGAAATTGTTTTACTTGTATACGAGCAGCACTCCATAGATGTAGACCATGGTTTGTACAAACCTCCTACAAACCTGCTTTGTGAATCCAGGCCAATGTCTTCATACCATTACAAATATGAAATTGCAGACGGTGATGACTATAGTAATACTGTTATAGCTACTGTTACTGATCTGCCTTTCAATGCTAACATCATTTATACATGCAAAATTTTATACAAATATCTGGAGATGTACCTTGTTGTCAGATGTTTCGTTTAAAAGAATGCATTTATGCTATTGTGCTTAAACCTAATGAAGTGCTCATGATATCTGAGGTTTACATTGAATAACTGACCATGCATAAATCTCTAATTATTATAATTGTCATTACATTGTCAATCCTAGTAGAATCCTCAATAAACTCATATCATGATATACTCCACAAAGTTTTAAACTTTGGCTTCTTTCAAGTGGATGATTCCAATAGAGTACCTAAGTGTAAACGACAGATTTGTGACCCAGTGGTCGCTACGAAGGCAATCAACAAGTGATTATAATCACCATAGTAACGGGCCTTGAATGGTTACCAGCACTTCGGCCCAGTACTATGTACCATTAACCTGTTCCCTACTAGATTTTGCGACTCTCATAGAGATAATACAGGGCCCACCAGGTTCCCGTAGCCAATGGGTTAATGGATACAGTCAAACCTGCATTAGCGACCACCTGTATATCGACTACCTGTCTGTAGAGACCACTAATATTGTCTCCCTTGAATGCAGTTCACATGTAAATTAACCTGTCTATTGAGACCACCTGCTGATAAAGACCACATTCTCTGTCTACCTTGGGTGGTCTTTATAGACAGGTTTGATTTGATTTAAGGTACTGGACCTTAATTATTAAATCCATGCTTTACACTGTCAAACAACTAGTGGAAACAAAAACGCCTTCAAGCTTTCGTATCCAATTACAGACATATTGCTATCGGGTAATGCGCCAGTCAGCATTCGTTACTCGTTCGTCGAGCGCGCTTGACCAACGCTATGCCTTCGTTGTCATTCGCTGTGTGTGTCAGGATTTTCTGTGCATGCACAAAAGTTGGGCGCACAACGACGCACTGATGATCGTATTTTCCATTTATTAATTAATACGTCGCGTATGTGTGACCGAGCCATAAGAAACTGAGAACAAAATAGCTTGAACTAATTGGAGAACAATATTGTTACTGGGTAAGAGCACACACTAAAACGGGCACTGGCTGACAAGAACAAACAAACAGAAACCCAACATAATTTCAAAGGTTTTGGTCATGATATATCGAGAGAGGACAAATATTTACATTCATTTGGCGATTTTGAATATCAAACTGATTGTAGATCCAGATTAAATGGCTGACTTTGCAAATTTGATGGAAAAGTGGACTCTCTGGTTTACACAACTCCATGGGAGTAAGCAAATACATCATTCTGACTTGAATCAGCATTGTTTAGAGCCAAACTTAGAGCCAACTCTACTGTATGACAAGTATAAAAACCATTTAAATCCAGGATCTTTTAATCACAAATAAATAACAATAACAAAGATGATTTAGAATGTGCCAGTTCCATCTACAAATTAATAGATGCTCATGGCGCATTTTAAACTTGAGATGAATTATACTTGGCACAATTAACTTTCCAACAAACCTGCATGAATACAGTAGTGGTCTAGCTTTTATTTGAGGGGGCACGAAGAAATAACTTTACAGGGTACAGCGACATGATAGTGATGTGAACATTGAATAATATTGAATTAATGGTAAAACAGCAACTCGAAGGATTTAGTCTTTGGAGCTTTTTTTATTAATATTTTTGTATTAACTCTCAACATGTCTTGCCTCTCCATAAACATTATGTGAACCTGCATAGTCCCCACTAATAAAGAGTTGACGCGAGATGCATGAAGCAAATTCCATTCAATAGTCTCTCAGATATTCTAGGGTTGACCGCGAGATGCCAGAAGCAAATTCAAGGGTTCAATTCAGTAGTCTCTTCTGATCTTCAAGGGTTGAACACGAGATTGCAGAAGCAAATTAAATTAAATCGTCTCGTGGATATTCTAGGTTTGACCACGAGATACCCGAAGCAAATTCATTTCAATAGTCTCTCATGATCTTCAAGGGTTCAGTTGACCACGAGACAGCAGAAGCAAATTAAATTCAATTGTCTCTCAGATCTAGTCCGCTCTCTCTATTCAGCCCGACAAATCACTGGAGTCAAATTTGTCCTGATCGTAGATCTCCCCCCGCACCATCCTGCCGCCAAACCACCTCCCGTTGAGGGCGTCCGCCGCACGCTCAGCTTCTGCAGTGGAGAAAACAAATAAATAGAGAAAACAAATTATGTAAACTATAAACTATAGAGTAGCAAACATCTTCCATGTTGAATAATGTCAAACTGTACATATTAAATAACTGTTATATATATAGGTTTGATTCCTTCGTTTAGAAAACATTTAATTATGTTTTTGTAAATTAATGTAGAAGCTTGTGTAAATAAACTGATAGGCACATAGAGAATATGCAATTATATTATTATGCACTATATAAGAATAATATTATCGTTATTAAATAGAGAAAATTTATATCAACTCTAAACCAAGGATTATGAACACATAATTTACAAACGGTATAAAATCAGATATTCACAATATTGAACTACAGCACAATGACGTTCTTCAAGAACTGGTATTATCAAATATTTCTACTACAAGGTAGTAAATTCTACAGGTAAAAACAAACAGAAAAGTTGCTTCATCATGATATAGGAGTGGTTATTCCTTTGTTTTGGTCCAAAGGTCAATTGACCATTAATAGCCTGGCCTATCACAAACCCGAGACTTATCTTTGCCGGACTGAGAGCTATGTTTACTTTCCAAATCTGCTTTGTGATTACAAGGTGTGCGTGAGAACAGCCAAGAGTGGCTGCCGCAATATTGATAAACATTGTGCAATACTCGTAGCGTGACCCATGGACTTCATTTAAATGTATTTGCTTACTCTGTAATCTTATATTTACTCTCCCAAACTGCTGAGTGATAGGGTGTGTGTGTGTGTGTGTGTGAGAGAAAAGAGTTAGACCATTGGACTTGGTGTATTTGCCAGCTCTACCATCTTTATTTACCCTCTCATACTGCCATGTGATACTGTAGGGTGTGTATTAAAGGGATCTAGTAACATTGTCCTAATCCACAATTTAACTTAGCGCTCTACTGGTTCTCTCACTGTATTTGTATTACCAATAGAAGCATGGAACCGGTTTTTTTTTCTTTCTATTTCCCTTTCGTTAAAAAGATATTTATGATTAAGTGATCGGATTTTTAATTATCCACTGGAAAGTTATAACTGTGTACAAAGTCAGTGCAATGAGTTGGCGTATAATCACTTTGCATTTTTGCTCATTACTTGGCCATATAACATCCATTTAACGTGAAATTTTCACACATTACTTAGTGGACATATCCGATCACAATACCCATTTTATCAATCATTCATCACTCTGGCACATGTCACCAAAGGTACTAAATTCCTTTAAAGGGGACCACCAGGCAAAGAACAACACATTATTATATGTTTTGGTACCGTTTTGTGATATCAAATAGATACCCAACATTTTGCAAAGGGTTGTGTAATTCATAAACAAAGCAATTAATTTCCACCACTTACGGAACCACTGCTATTTCCTGGTTCCATACGGGCCAACCAGTGCGCCAATGCTATTCACGCGCACGTTTGTAAACAAACAGATTCCCGGGCGATTCGTTCGCTCTGCACACGTTGCAATTCACCGCACACATAGCAGTCTGCGTAATTCAGACCGCATGAACGCATGCTTTAGAATGGTGATGCGTTTCCAATTATATTTTTTTTCTTCTGGAAACATATTTTTGTGAACTTGTTGATGGAATGGAATACTAAAGATGTTACCTTTCTTTAATAAGAATATTATTTTTGGGTGATGGTACCCTTTAAAGAGAAAAGCCAAACTGTCTGAGCACTGCAATGTTTACAAACATCCTGCAAGACCCACCAAGTGACCGTTGGACTCGCTCTATTTGCCCGCTCTGTAATCTTATATCTACCATCCCAAACTGCTGCCATGTGATAGGGCGTGTTTGAGACGGGCCAAGAAGAATGTCTGATGCAATGTTTACAAACATCCTGCAATACCCACACCATCGTCGGTTGAGAAAGAGAATGGCGCTAAGTCATTTTTGTTGTCCTTTGGAGGTAATTGTGTTTAAAGTTTGAAAGCAATGTGGAAACTTATGAAGCTATCTTTTATAATTAGTGGAAAATTTCCCCAAATTAGACTAAATTATCATCTGAAAATTTGGCATCATGTAGAGGAAGCTCCGACCTACAAGATGGTATGCGTTACTCTATTTAGCCAAAAATTGATTTAACGCCCTTCTCACTCTCACCCAATGACATGTAACCTGTGGACTTCCTTTATTAGCCAGCTCTCTGATCTTATCACCATTCGGTCAAAAAAAAAGGATGTTTGAACTGGTCTCCATTCATAATAAAGTGTTGCCCAACCAGTAGTTTTCCATGAGAAGTTTAGTAGTAAATCTAGATTCTAGAAACGTGGCATGTTTTTTTTCTTCTCAATGTCAATGGCCCCGGTCATTTCCGAGTAGTAATAGCTTTGTAACCATATCTCATATTCCTTTAACAAATTCCCATGTACAGTTTTCCTTCATGATCCCCTAAAGTCTAGAATGTGACGCAAGTCAAAATCCAGTAATAGATATTACATATTACATGGTAGTTTGCATTTAAAATTCACAATTTCATTCCGGAGCACCAAATTAACCTCTCTGTAATACCTGGGTAGTAAGAAAATAGTGATATCAGAAGATGGATCATGCTATTAAAATCAACAACGCCCCAAATTATCTTGAAATAAAAATGTAGGGCGTGTAATGTTTGTCTATACTTAGTCAGCTGTTTTAAGCTTGATGAGAAGCCGGGATAATTCCCAGTCTTTCATTCATTCATGTATGTATACACAAGGTGCCGAGATAAGGTCACAGAAAGCAAATAAGAGTTATAAATATCCCATCACAGATAGAGCGGGATGTTAATCATTGACCGATAAGCAACTTACTGCCAGTTATTTGCAGCATGTCAAAAGTAAATATTTGGATGGATTATAGATCTAGTCAATGTATAGCTAAAATTAGCAGAGCTGAAAATTATCACTGGCCACCCACATTTACAACTGCGCAACCAAATACATGTATGACAACATTTTGCTTTTCTTTGCTTTTTTTTTCTCAATGTACATAACAACATGCTTACGATAACTACCGCTGGCAGTTATTCGTATCGCATGAGTAACTATTTGGATGGATTAGGTAGTCAATTAGTCAAAATTAAATTAACACTGGCCACCCACATTTTTGTAATTCCAAATTTTACTTGCCCAACTTGTGCGACCAAAGGGGAAACAAATTATCTTTTAAAAAAACATACATAAATAGATGCATGCATTGGACAGTGTTAATTATTGTAGTCAAATGCATTTGACACTCGCCAACATACAGAAACAAAATGTAATCAGAACATTGGCTCCTAAAAATACAACAAGGTACCAAGTTTGATGGAAATCTACCAACAGGTTCTTAACCCTAATCCCATTAGGGGGGGGGCCTTTTAGGCCCCCCCCCTGTCGTTTTTTTCGACGTGCATCTAGACCGATTGGAATTTCACGTTCAAACTTCATGACTTTTTTCTCTCAAGTCTCCCGCATGTTTTGATGTATAATTCACCCCGGTCGGACTTGTAGAACTGATTTTAGAGGTGGATAATTGCTCAGCCGTCACAATAAAATGCAATTTTTGTACAGGTTTCTATGTAATTCATATATCCGATGCCATGTAAACTCCAAATCTGTTATAATTGTTACATTGAATCATAATTTTGATTATTGCTTTGTTATTAGTTTAATTCATACACTTCAGAGATAAATTCTACTTAAAAAACAAAACAAAAAAAACAAAAAAACAATAAAATACATAAGAATAAAAACAATGAAATACAAAAGAAATAAGGAAATATCCTTATTTCTCGAGCTTTTCTAAAAACATGAAGATTTGAAACTTCATATTTATCATTGAGATACTCAAAAGAAAATTTTACAGAAAACCTTAAGAAATCCTGTAATTTCTCTTGATTTTAGATGAAAATCCAAATTTTCCCCAAATTCGTCAAAAATTTGCATATTCAAAATTTTAATTAATTATTAAAAAAAAAATAATGCTCAATTTTTTTTAATTTTTTAAAATTCTTATTCTACTCGACTTGTTTTACGTATGTGCCAATTTTCAAGTCAATCGGTCCATTCATTGCCGAGATTTGAGGGGGGGGCCTAAAAGGCCCCCCCCCCCTAATGGACTCGAGTGATCAAAATAACCCAATGGGATTAGGGTTAAGATATCGCAATTACAAGCTATTTTTGCATATATGTAATACATTTTAAAATATGTAATCTGAGAATAAGGAAGTGGAAATTGGATTAACCTGAAACGTCTGATAACTCTATTATTTTGTCAATGACAAAAGAGTCTACTGAATATGAATTCATGTTTTTAAAATATTTACAATAACCCCAGCGCCTTCCTCCCTCCTGGTAGATGACCATCTATCTAACCGTCCAACTGACCAAGCCAAACTTTCAAAAACATGAAAAATAACTCCTAACTGGATAAAAGTTGAAAACATTACTGACCTCAGGGGTCTGAAAACTCCACACATATTTTGACAATGACCTCGGCATCTTCCTCCTCCCCCTGCCTTTCATGGTAGATGACCACTCAGGTGACCATTCGACTGACCAAGCTAAACTTTCAATTACATTCTTACTGGTTACAAAATTGAAAACATTACTGACCTGAGGGGTCTGAAAACTCCACAAATATTTTGACGATGACCTCGGCCTCTTCCTCCTCCCCCTGCCATTCATGGTAGATGACCACTCAGGTGACCATTCGACTGACCAAGCTAAACTTTCAATTACATTCTTACTGGTTACAAAAATTGAAAACATTACTGACCTGAAGGGTCTGAAAACTCCACAAATATTTTGACGATGACCTCGGCGTCTTCCTCCTCCCCCTGCCTCTCCTGGTAGATGACCACTCTGCTGACCGCGCCAAACTTGCCGCACTCCTCGGTCACCTCCGCTTCCAAATCGTCGTCCAGGTCCTCTACCCCGACCATGTTGCGCAACACCATCACGTTGGACTGGAAAGAGAATTTAAGAAGCAATGATATTAGAGTGATAACTGCTCAAACGTTTCAGCCACCTGTCTATAAAGACCACTGGTCAGCTTTTCAAAAATCCCTTTCACCAGCAAGTCCATATGCCATTAAAATTAAAAGTCTTGGTGTGAAAACAGATAAATAATTGGAAAATTTCCAATTATTGTTTTTTTTTTACAGAGAATACAATTCTTCAAATGATTACAGGAAATTTCTAAAAGTGTCAATTTGAGAAAGAAGGAAATTTAAACAGCATTTAACATTTTTTTGGTGTAAATTGAAGAATAATTCATGTATAATTAGTTTTAACTTTGTATATTTTGTACATAGTTTTAAGATTTATGATTGATTGAATAAAGTCGAGATTGAAAATCTAATGAACATCCTGATAATTCTGAGCAATTTCTGACTGACTATTATGTCAGGAGTTTTTTACACTTATTTCAAATCTTCATCAACAATAACAAACCTATCACTGATCAACCCAAAACTACACAACACAAAAATGTCATAAATGTACATCTAGTACTGCTTATTAAACTTAAACCCCTAATCAGTGCACTTGAAATTAGCCCAGTACCGCTGGCCCAGGGCCAATGACAATTTAGCTTTAGGCCACCCAAATTTATTGATTCTGAATGTGCAGCCAATATAACAGAATGTGTTTTCTTTGTACAGGGTCACTAGAATTTGACAAATCCTGTTTGTACTTGCCAGACTGGGCCACGAGGCAAAACATTTAATTTATTGCATTGTCATGATAGAAATAAACATTTGAAATGGCATGAATACACAGTTGCCGGTAACCCTTGACACAGAAATGAACACGACCATGGAAAAAACAAACTCACATCTGATTTTCTGAGCAGTTTCTGCATGACCATGTGTCTGGCGTTGCTCCCGGAGATGGTCATGTTCTCCTGCTCGCTGATGGTCTGTGGAAGGTCAAGATCCTTGAGCTCCACCTGCTCCTCCTTGACCGGCTCCATGAATGCCATACCGGCCATACCTGCCATACCCGCTGGCTGCCCCGCCATGCCCACTGCTAATGCACCGGGCGTTGCTAGAGCGCCGGGGTTCGCCGATGTGATGGGAATGGTGCTCATCTGTGGAACCATCGGGGTCACCCCTGAAGGAAACACAAGAAAAGATCTTACAAATTATACAGATTGATCAAACTGGTATTTTGGCAGGCTTTGCCTTCCAGACATGCCCACTGCACCAGGTGTTGCTAGAGCGCCGGGGGTCACCGATGTGATGGGGATGGTGCTGGGTCACCCTTGTAGGAAACAAGAGCGATATATGAGGTTTGTACAAATACAGATCGATTAAATACTTTGGCAGAGAGGGTAAACATAACAACAAAATTAATTTCTTTATGTACATTCAAACCTTCTCTACCTGTACATAGATAACCTGGCTATAGAAACCAATAATCTTTGTCTCTTTTGAAAGCAGTTTACATGTAAATGAACCCGTCTATAGAGACCACCATTTCTGTCTCCCTTGGGTGGTCTTCATACGCATGTTTTTGCTGCATTCTTATTGTTGGAAACTCCTAAAGAAATTTGAACAAGATTTCTAAACAAAAAGTGCATACCTGTGATAACTCCTGCCGCCGTGCTAGCCATGACCGCATGTGGCATTGTGAGTAGGCTGACCTGAGGAGTTGCCAGGAGACCGGCAGTGGCGGTCAGTCCAGACAGGCTTGCTGTGAGTAGACTGGGCGCCGAGCTGACTAGGCTCAGTGCAGCAGCTGTAGCTGGCGCTGTCACTGCATCAAGGGCCTAGGCAAGTGTGGAAGACAATTTTGTTAAGTTTTTATTCAAATCCAACAAAAGGGGGGTGAAAAATATAAATGAAAATACAATGGAGTATGTATGTGGTGCTGGCACTGTCACAGCATCAATGGCCTGGGGAAGTGTGGAAGACATTTTTTGTTTTGTATTACTCGGTTATTCCAATCCACCAAAGCATAACACAATATAAATGAAAGTTTATGACACATCAATCAATTAATCAACCAACCAACCACATATCACTAACAACATCCTCAAATTATCCTGATGATCATCAACATAAGATAAACAAAATCATTACGCAACAAAGTTCATAATAATTGATGTAAATCAATCAAATCATTTCCCTGCACCAGCTCCAGACTTACACACTTCCAGATAAGAATGTGCTAGACATACTATGGTGAAAGATCCTTTTCTTATGCTGCTACTTCCCTATGGAACAAGCTTCCCCTCAATATTCGTACTTCTTACAATGTTAATACTTTCCGGTCTAAGTTGAAAAGTTAGCTTTTTTGTGATTGTTAATTCTTTGTTCATATAAAATGTATGCATGTCTACCCTGTAATTTAGTTTTTGTTATTAATCCTTACAAGCGCTTAGAGGCTTTTTGCAATATGCGCTATATAAATGTCTATTATTAGTATTATTATTATATTTCATCTTAACATCCTGTCATTAGAACTCAACAGTGTACATTTTCAGTTTTCTTATTTTTAGGAAAAATTATGTATGACTGTGCTACAAAGAACAATATTTTTTCTAAAATAAATATATATATATATATATCCATTTTGTATAGTATGTAATTGATAAGTTGGACTTATCAAGGGTCACCCCTTGACATCAAGGGACTTACACCCCTTGACATCAAGGGACTTATCAAGGGACACCCCATAGGACAGAGAAATCAATAATAAATAATCAAACCTGCTTTGGCACCAACCAGTATTCAAAGACCACCTGTCTTTAGGGGATAAGGGGGGATATTGATAATGTACCCCAAGAAATATGCATTTTTCCCCCCCATAACCACCTGTTCACTAGCACCAGTATTTCAACACCCCTTAGACAGTCATAGTTTTGACAACTCGTATTTACCTTTGATTGCATAATAATTTCACATAGATTTTTTTAAGGGACGCTATTTATGAGAGTAGCTAGCAGTTATACCCGATTTTGTAATTGTATGTAAATGAACTTGTTTGTAAACCCCCAGCTGCTCATTAGTAACACTCTTCATCCTATGGGTAGTCTCCCCCCCCCCCCCCCCCCTCCCCCCTCCCCCGTTCATAACTGATTGATTTTGCTATAACATGTGTTCTCCATAGACCCAAGCCAGACTATTTTTGGGACCAGTCCTGAATGGGTCAAGACGGATTGAGCTGCACTGTTTACCTTCCTTCATAACTTAGGCTTGCCGAAGGGATACCACATAACAAAGAGTAATATCAATGCAAGTATATACCTGCTTCGGCTCATATGAGAGTTAGACTCACAAATTGTGTATCCCTATAGAACGGAATGCAGATGTAAATGAAACTGTGCATCAATCAACTAAAGACCACCTAATAATAATAATAACAATTAATAATAGTCTGTTTTTATATAGTCTTCTTTCACCGACGTCTAGCGCATATTCCTGCATTTTTTGTTCATGTATGTGGACTTGAAAAGGAGACACCCCTCCCCCCTCCCTCCCCCTCATAAGAAAGAGTACTTACTTGTATTTTAGCCGTCGCTGCAGCTGCTGCCACAGCTGCCGCCGGGGGCAACCCTGTACCGACCGATACCACGGGGAGAGTCACTGCAGTTGGAGTAATAGCCTGGGAAGGGAAACCAGGGAAATAACGCATTCTTTAATTTGGGGGAAGGGCAACTTTAAGTCTGCCATAGATGTACGCTTAACATTAATCCCTATGGGAAAATTAGTGGGATTGTGTTGTCATACTTGTAATAATTATATGTGCGATTTAAGTAGTGCTTAAAGTGATCCATGAACTTCAACCAAAATCACTGGAAGCTTCCAAATTTCCCTTGTAATTGTTACTTGGATTACAGTAACAGAAGAATGAAATGGGTTTTGATTTTTTAAACATCTCCCTATATTTATTATTGAGATATTTGTGATCGAGTTTAAAAGCGCTTAGATTGTAGTCAAAATCAACCAAAATTTGAATAAAATGGTCTAGAAATGAGAAATGTATGACCAATTGTCTGAAATGGAAGGAATAAGTACAAGTTTGATTTCTTTTCCAAATGACTCTTTCATTTGACAGTGCAGTCAGGGCGGATGTAACTGCCATCAGCGCCATGAAATTGCCACTACATGAAATGTAACAACAATTATTTTTATCCGCTGGAGGATTGCATTTGCTGAATTATATAGCTTAGGTCCGAAGAAGTGAACAATCAAATCATTTACAAACTTCTTTAACATAAATTTGATGGAAGGTATTTTTCAATTAATACAAATGGAAAAAAAATATTTCAAGTACAAAATATATGGCATGTAGACCTGCACAGATTTTACAGTCCAATAAAAAAAGGCTGGTAATTTCATAAGAGAGTGCATTTCAGTTACACTGTAAATTTCAGGGAAACTATACTTTTGTATCTCTCGACTGATTTTTTCTCAAATTTGCACAGAATGTTCCTCCTTTCCAGCCTCCTGTAGTGATGATTTTATTTACCCGTTTCCTACTTGTATGCAGCGCTACAACTTAATTTAAATTTTCACAACTTCTTTGTTCCAGCATTGTCATTATGCATGTACACCAAAACCATCTTTTTTTGTTTATGAAAATAAGAAAGCTGAAATCAAAGAGGTTGGAGAAAAACATTTAAACCTAAGCAATTGCAAAAAAAAAAAAAAAAAAAAAACATTCACGCAAGCACATCAACACAAACAGATTCATGAATTATACACAAACACTCACTTACTTGGACATTGTTCCACATAAGCGAGTTCTCGTTGACATTTGAGCTAGTAAATACAAAAGAACATTGTAATGCTTGTAACTTGTAAACATAGCATGAATGGCCTCTGACCTCTGAACTTACCCTTCCAACACGTAGGAACTGGCCGCCCAGGTCAAAGAGATTCATGGATGAAATCGCGTCTGCTGCCGACTGCATATTACTATACTCTAGGAACCCATAGCCCCTGCACAAAAAATGGAAGAAAAATATGTTACAGATACAAGATAAATTTGTTTTGTACTAAATTCTTACTTTTTAAAATCCTAATTAATGGAATGATAAAGCTCGACATAAAGAATAAGGCTTGGGCCTTGCACTTTATAATTCAGGCATACATTCAAGAAGTAGGATAACAGTAGGAATTATGAGACAAGAAATAGGATAAAGTAGGACATGTGCAGGCTTTATCAAGTTTTTTTTGTTGGTGGGTATATTATTAAAGCAGCGTAAAGACACCCAAGTCCACTGCCACTGTACAGACACTGGTGTACCATGGTCAGACTAATTGGGGAGAGGCACATTATGTATTTCTTTATTTTTAACCCTAATAAGTACGTATCCGTTGACCGGGGTAATAATAGTGATGCGCCGCGAGCGTCGAAAGTCAGAACGTGCGCTATATTATTATTATTATTATTATTAAAAGGAAGATTCCTGACTTACTTGTGTTTGCCTCCTATCGAATCAGAGGGGAGATTACAGCTGAGGATCGTTCCAAATGCTTCAAATACACTGCAGAAAGAGAGGAGGAAAATTCTCAATTACTGAGTCACATGTATGCAGACAAACTTGTACATTTTAGAAAACTTGATCACTGAATACTTAATTAATACTTTAGGTTTCCTTTTGAATTATCAGAATCAGATAGCAAAAATATGATTTATTTGGAGATTACTTAGCATGTATGAGTTTTCTTTTAAATTTGTTTCTCATAGATTTGAAGTCATTCAAAACTCAAGACCAATAATAAAGTTCAAAGACAAGCTGGAATAATGTTACAAACCTTTTGATATCTTCTGACGAGAGATCTGAATGGATGGATGTGACAAATATCCTTGCCGTGGTTTTGGACTCCTCCATAATCTGATCGACTACAGGCTGAGCTTGTGGCATGTTACTGGGTCGACCAACCTGCATCAACAAAGAAAATTAGACAAAGTTTGAAGAATTAAAACAAAAGCTGAAAGTTGTAGACACTTCATCAATGATTTAACCAACTACAGGCTGAGCTTGTGGCATGTTACTGGGTCGACCAACCTGCATCAACAAAGAAAATTAGACAAAGTTTGAAGAATTAAACAAGCATCGACAGTTATAGACACTTCATCAATGATTTGACCAACTACAGGTTGAGCTTGTGGCATGTTACTGGGTCGACCAACCTGCATCAACAAAGAAAATTAGACAAAGATAACAATAATTAGACAAAAGCCGACAGTTGACGACTTGCCACAACCGATTTGATAAACTTTAGACAGAGCTTGTGGCATATTAATGGGTCGATCAACCTCCATGAACAAAGTTTGCAGAACTCTGCTTCTAGGTAAATATAGACAACAAAGGCATATCTCTCATGTTAATTATGAAATTGATTAAAAGTCAGAGATCAAAACTATTCTTACCTTGATATTCCTGCCGCCAATCATGACTCCGTTCATCTGTTCCAAGGCCAGCTGAGCAGCCTCGGGGAGATCATACTCCACAAAGGCGAACCCCTTGTGCTTCATGGTGATTGGGTCCCAAGACATGTTGATGCTCTTGATGGGGCCAAATGGGTGGAAGGCCTGCCTGACGGTGTCCTCCTTCAACTCGAAGCTGATGGAGCCCACGTACACACGGCACATCAGGGCCACCGCCCGCTGCCGCTGCGCTTGCATCTGTAGGTTGGACATTTGCTGCAGGAAAGTAATAACGAGATTGTTAAAATATTTGTTCACGTTAACATTGGTAACATTTGTCAAACACAATAGTTAGTATTTTTCACGTTTACATTGGTAACAATTGTTAGATATAAGAGTTAGTATAATATTTCATGTTACACTCCCAAGTGTCTCATCAATACTCATGATTTCCTTAAGAGCTGACAGTGCCCAAGTATTTATACGCAAGATTCACGACTTAAATTATTTCCCACCAACAATCGTCTTCAGCTCAACACCTCCATTACCCTTGTTTGCAAGGAAAAATTGATGCGACGGGTTGTTTGATTTGGACAACCCTAATGACTGATAGCATTCATCATCATCATCACCATCACCAAACCAGATAACACTACATAACCATGACAACCGGCCATTACCTGCTGTTGGTGTGCCAGGGTCTGTTTGACGAGGACGCTCTTGATGCTCTGCTCCATGGCGTACTTCTTGGCTCTCATGACGGCCTCCTGCTGCTCCGGACTCAGCTTGGGCAGGCCCTGCATGGTTGGCATCCCCGGCGCCGTCAGCAGCGTCTCCTTCTTGGCCCCCGGCCCGGCCAGCACGGGCCCCGTCTGCTCCGCAAACAGCAGCTCAAACGATGGCGGGGGCGAATCACCAGCACTCTCTGTCAATGATGCTTCCGCCGGTTCTTCTTTCACTACTGGCATCGCCGGTGGTGGTGGTGGTGGTGGTGGTGCATCCCCGGTGTCCATCGCAGGTGCCTCATCTGTTGGTTCCGCATTGGATGGAGCGAGACCAATGTGGTTTGTTAGATCCAGGTAGGAGCGTGTGGGGAAAGAACACAATCGAGCAGCGTTAGTTCCTGAATGGGTTTGAGGACATGTGGGTTAAGCACATTTGTCTGAATAAATTGTTTGTTTTTTAAATGTGCATAACCCACATGATATTTACTTGTATATTTAATGAACTGTTCTACCTTTTAAGTGTATTATCCCCTGTTAAGGACTCTCTTTTCGCCAAAGTGTACAGCTGTGACACGTCACAAATGTAATACAGATTTTTAACCTAATGAAAGGAGTATCCCAATTAATCCTTTCATAATATGACAAAGCTGGATTGTGAAAAGCGATGGGCACTTGCAGGTCGAAATGAAAAAGAAGCAATTCATTTCATGACATGTGCTCCACTGCTTTTGCACAAGCCAGCCGTTGTGTACATGAATTTCAAAAAGTCCTTAGAACTTATCCATACCCCATGTTTAAAAGCGAATGCCATTTTCCTGTCAGAGGATTATCATGAGTTATGAAGGGATTCTCATGAGTTATGAAGTGATACTTAAATACAAAATAAGGGATGGAATAAAAAGCAAACAAAATCACTAATTGTCATAATACCCAAACAGATGATGAATTGTTTTCTCTACCAAATAAAAAAAAAAACGCATACATGTGTGACATTTATGCACCCATGTATCAAACGAAACGTGAGATAATTTGATTGCAGCACCCTCCTATCGAGGAGTTTTGTCTACTACAAAAACTCCTTACTCCAGCTAAATGAATGGAGCCGAATACACCCCCATCGTTTGCAAACAAGCACTGTTTGTTTACCACTGTAGAAGCAATAGGGAGTGGATAGCTAGGTTGTGGAGCGGCGGGCCAAATTTTTAAGAGGGGCCATGTGACCGACGTCCAGATGCATGGCGAGCGACCCGATTGGCCGGGCTGGACTCTGGCTGAAGGGCCAAGGGTCAAAGGTCACATTGCTACGTGACCTTGCCCCTTGCACTCATGCTGATAGCTACACAACACAAGATAAAATAAATAATGCAAAGAAGGGGGAAAAAAAGATGGAGAAGAGAAAAATACCTTGAATCACATCCAATACAAGTGTGAAGATTAATTATTAGGGGCGATGGGAACCATTTGTTTATCAATCAAATAAATATATATGGCATAGCAGTCAACACCATTACAAATCACAATATGAAACAACCCCAGTTGTAAATAAATGAATAATAATAATAAAACATGCGTACAGGACAGTGCATATTTGTAGACGTTTGTAACCAAATGAGTGTTTTTCTTCTGAAGAACTCGAGTTTGATCAAAAGGGCAAGTTAATATTTGAATCACTTAATGGACCCATTTGAAAATTGAAAATAGAAATACAATTGCAATGACCATCGAATCAAACCTTATGATGATCAATTACAACCTTTTCATGATGGGGTTTACAGAGATAAAAACCAACTTTAAAGTTTACCGAAATAAAATTATCTTTGATCACATTAAAATCTTACGCAGGCTTCCGGTATATAAAATGCACATGGCCAAGAACAAAGGGATTACTTACTTATAGCTATTTTTGTATTAATGCTGATCAACTTGCTTATTAGCTACTCGGGCAAATATATATCTCACAAAAGTTATGACATACAAAATATCTTTAAATGTGTGAATAAAACATAATGTACAATATTGAGGCAATTATCAGAAAGTTTGGGGGGAATGTTGGAAAGGAGGTTTGGAGAGAGAAATAAGAGATGGCTTCATCGACGGTCACAACGGCAAACGGCGGAAACAATCTGTCATCCATCAGATAGAATGCTCCTTCCCTTGGTCTATATGCTTTATTATGCAAAATGTTAGAAAAAAAAACAAAGAGAAAAGAAACAACATTGTTATTGTTACAAAAGGCCTTGTAAGGCCAATATACATTTTACACATAAGGTAGTTATGCTACAAAACCAAAATTGTATAGAATGTTTTATCTTTTGCTTCTTTTGAGCACCTCACTAAATGAAACCACCCTATGATAGAGAATAAATCGGTATTCAGACTGCTGCATGTATGGAAACTCATGAGGAATATGCACTGAATGTTTAGTCATCCCTCCCCACAAATTTAGATTCAAGGATGCTTGAAACAAAATTTGATTACGTTCTAAAATTGTGAATAAGCATGCAAAGATGCTCAAGATAATACTTTTGGCTGAAAATGTATGGGTGTAATCATCTCTACAATATGACTGGCTGATAGAGTACCTTAGTAGTGATGTCATAATCTTTTATCATAACACAGTAATTGTTCTTAACAACTTTTCCTTTTGATTCCGGCGTTGGCAAGTGGGTTGGGGCTGAAAGATTGCCTTCTTAGCAACCGCTTGGTCAGAAATAGCTGGCTTGCCTGACATTGTTTAGAACCACTGACTAGTCGTGGCAATAAAAAGCTTTGGCCTCACACTTTGGTACTCTTTAGCCATGCATTAGTCTTTACAGGTTGCATGGGGCCAGAAAATGATGCAAGAAAATGAGGACAATTCATTTTGTTGCCCATTTAAAACTAGATGGATCTTCGACTGCGCGCAGTCGAAAATTATGCCTCCGCTATGACGCGATTTTTAATATCAAGCCCAAAATAACGTGCACTGGAATTTTTTTTTTCATATATATATTTTGAGTTCTGTGACCTTGACCATAGACCCCGAAGAAAAATTCAGGTACCAACTGAGTTAGATTGAAATCTGACATTGAGTTCTTGAGATTTTGCCATTACAAGCCATTTTTGCATATATATTGAGTCATGTGACCTTGACCTTTGACCTTTGACCTCATGACCCCCCAAATCTAATCCAATCATTGCCACCCTGATGTGTATGTAACTCATTCCAAGTTTGAAATTGATCCGTCAAACGGTTCTTGAGATATCGCGAGAAGGATGCATTTTTCCACATATATTGAGTCCTGTGACCTTGACCTTTCACCTCATGAACCCCAAAATCTAATCAGATCATTGTCACCCCAATATGTACACTCATACCAAGTTTGAAATTGATCCATCAACCGGTTCTAGGAATATCGCGAGAACAAGGCATTTTTGCACATATATTGAGTCCTGTGACCTTGACCTTTGACCTCATGAACCCCAAAATCTAATCAGATCATTGTCTCCCCAATATATACACTCATACCAAGTTTGAAGTTGATCCGTCAACCGGTTCTAGAGATATCGCGAGAACGAGGCATTTTTGAACATATATTGAGTCCTGTGACCTTGACCTTTGACCTCATGAACCCCAAAATCTAATCAGATCATTGTCACCCCAATATGTACACTCATACCAAGTTTGAAATTGATCCGTCAACCGGTTCTTGAGATATCGCGAGAACGAAAACGGGACGTACGGACGGACGTACGGACGGACGGACGGACGGCGGACGGACGGACGGACGGACGGACGGACAACCCGAAAACATAATGCCTCCGGCCACTTCGTTGGCGGAGGCATAAAAAAAATAGACACACAGCCAAGGGCCCCGTTGCAGAAAGAGATACTCATACAATCGACTGTAAGTTACAATTAAAGGTAAATGACAGTAGTGGGAAACGCCCCACACAAAAAATGAAATGTACGCTCTTATTACCAACCATGTGAAAGAATATAATTTTTACTAATATGGGATTATAACAATTTGGCCAGGAAATCGCCTACTAATTGATATATTTGCAAAATTATAAAACTGATTTACTGTAAATATATTGCCAACGCCGAATCGCGCATACGCTACGTGCAAAAAACCATGTGGTGCACATGTGCTTTCCGGTATACGAGACGTATGCTGGCTTGTCGATATCTCCAGCCTAGCGCTAGCAGCGCGGACAGGTGCAAACGGGCGGTGGATTTATACATTTCACGGGCGGCCATTGGATTTCTTCCGATATTTCTGCATTTAACAATGCTTAGATTCGGATTTTACCACGCAAGCCCTTTATAAATACTTATTCAACAATATTGATCAATTAGTTTGGCCAATATAGATGTTTTTGGTAACTTTCCCAAAACTGTTATTTATCTTTAATTGTAAGTGAGAAAATTTGCGCATTTTAACCAATCAGATTTGCGCATTTAGTAACATGATCCGACTTACTAACAATCGCAACTCTACAATTGATTGCATCTCTTTCTGCAACGGGCCCCGGTACATTTTGTGCATCAGTCTTTTTTAGACTTTGCTGCACTTTGTGTGTTTTTAGAAACTATTCAAAAGTCACCTTGTTAACACAATTCTCACTGTCGAACTCAGGCTGGTACATCATTTGCATACGCATTCATTATTCGTATAAGGAACCCAGCCTTTCACATGCATCCTTACACTTGCTTAAGTTAATCCATTTTCACTCATTCCTTGTCAAGTTTGTGGACAAGAGATGAAAATACCATGCAGCCCCCAAAATACAAATAAATAAATAAATTTAGATAAAAAAATAAAATACACAACTACAGTAGTATAAAGTGTGTAGGACAAGAACAATGTGTTTTGCTACAGTTACTTTGACTTCTTTTAAAAGCATGACTTTCGCAAATTCTGACCAAGTCTCCTCCGTCGTTTGCGAGAGATAAGCTGAAAAGCACCGAATCTGGAAATGAATGAACAAGCAAAGAAAAGAGAAAGAGAGAGAGAGAAAGAAAGAGATGCATTTACAACTGGTCTAAAACATATAAAAAAACATATGCTTTTTGTAGTGTCTTGTTCCCCATCTTATATACAAAGCTAGAATATTTTTTTGGGGGGAGTGGCCTGGTAAAGCAAGTAAAACTTAAATTTTGCGGGCCCTAAATCAGCGTGGAGTACGAGTATGATAGTCCCAACCAAGAGAAACATAACAAAAAGGTTGTTAGTTTTGGCTGCCCAGTCGGGCAAGAAAAATTCTACATTTAAAACTTGAAGTAGTCCAAAGCTATTTTTTTTTGTGGCCCCGGTACAGAAGGCTAAATTATTGACGATGTACGAAAGTAGTGTACAAACGATTTTTTTAATTCCCCCCCAAAAGGGAATGTGGTCTGGTGGTTAGATTTTGTTGACATAGTAAATTTTTAATTTTTTGAAATTTCTGGACCAACTTTGCTCAAATGTTAATTAATGATTCCTCTTATACAATCTTATTTGGTTGGGAACATGTTCCTAAAGATCCCTTCCTTTTTGAGTTCTACATTTCATTCATTAATAAACCACTCAAGTATTCTATAAAGAGCAGACTTGACGTTGAGTACGTTGGTTTACTTTATACAGATATTTGTTAGCCAGATACCAAAAATAGTGACAAATGTTGGAAATCTGAAAACGTGATCATTAGTCCTTATACATGTTATATGCAAACAATATTTGTTTGTGGCCCTGTGCTAATTTGAGGACTAGGGGGTGTTGCATAAAACTGTGATTAAACGCAAATTTGCAATTGAACGCAACTGTTCATTGCATAAAGAGAAGTTGGGTTTGATTTAAAAAATGCTAGCTATGATCAAACACAAAGCAGGTTTGATTTCAAACGCAACTTGTGTGCTTGGAATCAAACACAACTTTGTATGCAATAGAGTACAGAAGCCATGACGTCATAAAAATACTTTTTCGAATTTTAAAATTTGAACTCCATTTTCCGCAAGAGCATCAATAATAATGTCCAAATACCGAAAATCAATTGAATATATTACGTATTGGCTGAGATATGCCCATCCGAATGAATTTTACTTCAATGGGAAATCAGTGTTATAGTGCACTGGTTCATAAAGTTATGAACCAGTGCACTATAACACTGATTGCCCATTGACAACAAAAATCATTCGGATGGGCATATCTCAGCCAATACGTAACTATTCAATTGATTTTTGGTATTTGGACATTATTCGTTATGCTCTTTCTGAAGATGAAGTCCAAATTTGAAAATTACAAAAAAAGATGTTTATGACATCATTGATGACATCACACTTCACCACTCTATAGATTTGCATTTAAACACAAAGTTGCATTTAATCGGAACTCTTTATGCAACGCCCCCTGTTGCCTGGTGTATGTATTATTTGGGAATGAATTCAATTACATTAACTTTCCTAAATGTACAGTAGATGTACTGTGTGTAGAAGTGACAAGGCTTAAATGTTCATGTAAAACAATGTTGTAGGTAGGAGTTTCCTAGATGGTGAAAGCAAGTATGTACAGGTTAACTTGGTAAAGTTACATGATTTTATTTTTTTTAATGAGATATATTATCCGCAAAATAAAATAATCTCAAATAAAACAGACACATCGCTAATATTTATTTCAAAAAATAAATAATACTAGGATTTCAATACAGCAGTGCAGGTGGAATGCTACACGAAGAAGACTTGGAGTTGAAAGCCTTTTCAGTTCTGCATCATCCTTTCACTAAAGTTCTTTCCCTGAAAGAGAGAAGACTCAATAAAAAGAAAAGAAAGAAAAGAAAAAGAATATTTAACGATCATGAGGAATTATGTAATGTACAAGACTACGAGTATGAGCAGATGAGATATCACTGGAAGGATTTGTAATGGATGCGACCATAAATCATTTCTACAATCAAAGAGACGAGAAAACAAATTCCATCAAATATCCAAATTCCAACATAAAGTAAGAAAACACTCAAGATTCTCAAGAACACCTAGCTTGCAAACCCTGAGCAGACAGCCTATATTTTGAAGAAAGAAAATGGGAATAAAAATGGCAATTTCCTGTACAGTGTGATTTATGAAACAATATTCCATAAGGGTACTGTTGCCCCAAGCAATAAAACTCATTATCAGGTAAATGAAAGTTTGCTGCAAGGATATATTGCAGCAGATCTCACTCATTATTTTATATTTGAACTTAGGGATAATTATATCCTGAATGAAAAGTTCAGAGAAAAATGCAGGGTAAAGGAAAACTGGGGTACACACGGAGAAGACAATATTCTTCTACTTTCTAGTACCATTCTAACCACTTCTATAAGCAAATGGAAATGAATAAAGCATGACAGCAGGTGATACAAAAAAACATGAACAGGGCATAAAAACCACATACATGTACATGTACATCATAAATACACACATTAAAGTTATGCATTATGCAAATGATGGATGATATTTACACTAAAGAAAGTCTGATTTGCAGAATTTTAGAATACATCTTATTTTCCTCTTTTGTTTTAAGTTTAGAGAGAAAAGTCTCCAAATATAATGTACATGCAGAATATTTGCATTCCAGCATGGTCTCAAAAACAATCTAAACACAACATTTCTCAAAAAAGTTTATATAAATACCTAGATTTAGTTTGATTTATTTTTGTTTTTCTTCTCCTTTTGGGGGATCTCCGATGAATATTCTAAATGACTGAATAATTCTGCAAATCAGAAATTCAGAACCCTAACACCATGGGCATGGGTATGCACTATCAGTGGATTCAATGGACGAAGCTAATATTAAAAGCAATGCAACCTCTTATCCAAGAAGGTTTAAGAACTCTTTTTTCTTGTAACAATACATCTACTACTTAATTTGGTGACTTTTGTTCCCTTTCATTCATTGTTTTATTAATTTGTTAGGGGAATTTTAACAAATCCACACTCTTCAGGTTTTGCAAGCTTGGTGTTCCTGCACTATCAGAGAAGCAAACCCACCATTTGTATTAATGTCCGGTTCCAGCTTCATCTTCTTGGGCGATGGCTCCAGAACGTGGTTTTCAGCAACGATGTCCATAATCTGCACAATAAGGAAATGAAATGAAACCTTTAAATAAGAAAGCATTCCAAAGTGGATAGTCACTGGCGTAAATCTGTAAGCAATATCTTTGGGTCAGGGAGGAATTATCTATTCATTCATTCCCTCCTGAACAAAAGAACTTTTCCACAGATCTGCTGGAAGTTTTTGTGGCAATGTGCACGAGGATGCCACATACATGTACATGTATGTGTAAAATGTGACAGAATTTTCAAAATGTTCAAAAATTTGTGGCATCTTTCATGAACACTTTGTGAACTATGCGCAACATAGCCATGCCAGTATATGCCAATGCATTTATATCTCAAATGTTTGTGACTTCTTAGTTCATGACCAACCAAGTTGCTCAAAATGTGCGTATGGCTGTGCATACTTTCCCATGTTTTCATGACATGCGCACATGGAACGCATGATCAAAAATTATAATTGATTTTTGTTGATTTCAAACTGACAAATTATCATGGCACCAGCTTAAAGAAAAGATTCAAAATATTAATGCTGCTGAATAAGGCTGTTGACGAGTCACGGGTACCCGGGTCCCGCCAAAAAAATGTCGAGTCCCGGGCGCAAAAGTCAATACTCGATATCCCGAAAAAAGGGTCAGTCCCCTCATGCATTGAACGCAAGAGTTATCATGTTCATTCAAGTTACAAAAATTGAGCGCATTTATGACAATAAATCATCATCTAAAATACAGCAAATTTGTAAATAAATTAAAGTTTGAGCATTTCTGACATAATTTTAACAGAATTATGGCAACATACTGTTCAAATTTACCTTGATTACGACATTTCTGATGGGAATAGGACATTAATGATCTTGGTGACCGATCATATCTTCAACACACTTCACTGAATATGATTGTCATCGCGCCACTATTTTTGGCTATTTTCTACCAACAAGCGATTATCATTTTTTAGTAGATCCAATAAATCGATGACTCCCAATACAATTTCATGTTATATTCGTATTACGTAGTTCAGGCGAAGCAGCGAAAACCAGACACAAGTGTTGCAGGTTTTGGTTTGCGAAACCGCGACAGGTTTTCGCTGCTTCGCCTGAACTCGTAATACGAATGGAACATGAAATTTTATTGGGAGTCATCGATTTATTCTATAGATCTACTAAATGATAATCGCTTGTTGGTAGAAAATAGCCCAAAATAGTGGCGCGATGACAATCATATTCAGTGAAGTGTGTTGAAGATACGATAGGTCACTGAGATCATTAATGTCCTATTCTCGTCAGAAATGTCGTAATCAAGGTAAATTTGAACATCATGTTTACATAATTCCGTTAAATTCATGTCAGAAATGTATATCTAATTCATTTACAATTTTGCTGTATGATTTATTGTCATAAATGCACTCAATTTTTGTCACTTGAATGAACATGTTTTCCCAGCAGCGTGACATGCCGATAGCATGGGTAAATTTCGGGTACCCGTGACTCGCCCGAAAAATTATCGCAAGTCCCGGGAGGGAAATACTCCCGTAATCGACAGCACTACTGCTGAAGTAGATCGACAAATCTATCGCTTTCATGGCCTTTTTGACATTATTATTGTTATTTTCACTGTCGGCATTCTAGCGATAGACGCGACCGATACGCGGTCCTTAAGAGGCAAGAACACCGTAAGTCCGCAGTAAAAGTTACTTACGGAATAACATTTTTGTTGGGACATAAAACACCACATTCTCACACTTTGAGCGACATTTGTAGCCCTATCAATACATTTAGGGCTGATATAATACTTTAACTCACCGATATCGTGTGTCGCTATACATGTCATTCTATAATTACGGCGAATTGTGAGATTTTCCACAATTTTCCATGCCTCTTCTTCGGTCTTTCGCGGTACTTTTTGTTCAAACTGCAAAAAAAAAAATATATAACGTGCATCCGTATGCGCGAACACTTTTTCAGAAACTTAGGCAGCCAGGTACGGTACAGCGCGCGCGCCGCAAAGCTGCTATACAGAACTTGGGCGCGCTAAGTTATAGCAGCTTTGCGGCGCGCGCGCTGTACCGTACCTAGCTGCCTAAGTTTCTGAAAAAGTGTTCACGCATACGGATGCACGTTATATTTTTTTTTTTTGCAGTTTGAACAAAAAGTACCGCGAAAGACCGAAGAAGAGGCATGGAAAATTGTGGAAAATCTCACAATTCGCCGTAATTATAGAATGACATGTATAGCGACACACGATATCGGTGAGTTAAAGTATTATATCAGCCCTAAATGTATTGATAGGGCTAGGGTGTCTGGTACATTTTTGTAACTTCTAAAATACTTGCTTAAATTTTGAAATTTTTGCGTCATCATGTAGACTATTGTTAAAAAATAAGATTTGGAAATTTGTGTGACCTTACCTTTTCTACTTTAGTAGAAATTAAGATATTCCTGTGACTGTTTTTTCTTACCACCGTGCAGAAAATATGGGCAAAAACATGGTACGCGAAGCCACAAAATCTCTGCACAAAATTCCATTCAGCGCACTGTGCAGTGGGCGGAGCGTACAGTGCGCTCGTTACTAAGACTTGGTGCAAAGCTCATTAGCATATAGCGCGAGCGGCCTCTCTTCCCCTTGCAATCGTGCGCAATGCATGTCAATAAACTACGCTGTATTACGGAAGTGATATGCACGCCGATTGGAAGGCGCATTTGGCAAATTATGGCGTGAACGTATTTCGGAAAACGGCCGTCTATACATTTTCTCCGTAAGAGCCGCTTGGCGTATAGAGGGCAAATGCGTGTTCATAAACCGTGATGCATTACGGAAGCGGAATACACCGCAGTGTATGTAGTCTATTACGTATCGGGCCTGTTGTCGCGCGAACATGTATTCCAGCAAATCGGCACTCTATAGACATTTTTGCTTTATGCAACTGAAACAAGAGATCGTTTGTTTTCATCGTCGACACATGTGAGAAAGTACCTGTAGCTGTCCACTACCTGCATCATCTTTCACTCAAAATATCTCCTGCATGCTAACTAGGACTAGACTGAGAGCTATATTGCTATCTCTAGATAAAAGTAAGTCACAATCGCATGTTTTATTACAATGGCCTGTAGTTAACTGACTGTCTTACGTTGACGTATATTTTTCTCCGTGTGAGCCGCTTGGCGCACGATGATGATGATGGGGACCGGGGTGGAGTATACACCCCCGTACTTACGGTTGGCTTCGTTGGAGCGGAGGCCTGATGAGGCCTGAGGTGGAAACAACAGTCACTGATTTCGGCTGTTCCTTGCATGCTAGATTTGTTTCATATTTGTTTTAATGTACGTTTTTCTTCATGCTGAGAGTGAGAATGAACTTGTACTAATACACAATTCTGCTTTGATTAGACTAGCTATGATTCATTTGATGTACCATGTTTTCTTGGCTTTGATGCGCCATGTTTTTCTTGGTTAATTTACATGATCAGATGATTTACCATGTTTACACATAATATATGTTAATAATTTAACACCTGTTTTTTTTTTTACATTTCATTCCAGGACACGGCCCCTTTCTACGTTCTACAAGTTATACAAGTATTGAGAAAGCCAATACAGCACACACCCTTGGGTAATGATCTTACAATTTGATAGTAACTGCAGTCTCGTGGTCATGGAGGGGGTGGACTGGTTTGTTGGAGATCGATTTGACAACAGTAACAAAAAGAAAAACATACTGTGTGTCCCCTCCAAGGAGTGTTTGTGCCCCATGTCAGTCCGACAACGCTGCACTTGTGAACATATGAATATTTATCCAATTCATATTTATGACGTAATTGGAGAGTATATAATTATACCAATAGCTTGTGTGTGTCTATTGTTAAACTAAATTTTGCTTCATTCTTTTTTCTAAAGAAAATATTAGATGTTTAAATACGATGTCAATAACAAGAAACGCTGGTCGAAACAGCACTTTTGATTTAGATTGTATTTTGAATGAAATAAACTATGTGCAAGAAAACAAGCAAAAATAAACACACATATACATGCATACATGTAATAGCAAATTCTGATTCAATGTAGACCATTCATTGTTTGTGCTTTTAATTGTACATGATTAGAATGCGTATTTTCAGTCTTCATGCTTGACAAACGAATTCAATATTTTGCACAGGATCATGATCAAATTCTTATTTCAATAGATAATAAATTGATGCAAGAAATATTTAAATTTATTATGGAAGATATTATTAATTATGTTTGAAACTGCATGACTACAATGAACGGTACCAATAAGTGGATTGAACTTATCTACGTTGCTGTATCACCCAGTAGGACTATATTTGACCCATTTGTGGCGCTCATAGAGTCGGCATCATAAATGTTGCTTTCATCGACCCGATCTTGAAGTATCACAATTGAGTGAAAACGTACATGTAGTTACAAGTTCTTAAATGATATGTGAAATTTAATATTATGTACAGGCATGATAAGTAATAATTTATGTGTAACATGATAAGTAATCATTTATTTTAAAAGTATGATTCATAGTTCTGCTCAAGTACAATTTTATTCATATCTACTAGTTCCAAAAATAATGCTTTTGAGCCACCAGATAACCAGTAACTGGTAAGATGCGTGGTTTCGTTATCAAAGTTTCCACTGTATTATGATGACGTAACATGTATGATTATGTAGCATAGAAAGTTTTTACAAACATGTGAATGTATGGAGCGAAACTTACGGGACTCTCTTGATGCGATTGAAGTTGGCACAGAGAAAGGAACTGGTATGTAGGCATCATCATCGTGATATTCGGGCTGGTTCGTGTTGATGAAATCCGATGCAAGGTAAGTAATTTATTATTAACTTAAAGTGGGAACAATACATCGAAAGCAATCTTTTGCGTCGAGATATGAAAGTGGGTTCTTGCATTTATAAATTCGACAAACAATGCTTCAAAAGTAGGAACATAAACACTGTTCATTCCCAGGGGGCGGGGGGGGGGGGGGGGGGGTCTGTCCTCATTGAAAGGGGGGTATCATGCGTGACCAAGAAAACGAGTAATTAGGGTGGTTTGTTTACGATCAGGCGAGATACTCGAGTATCTCCTTTAGGGTCTCAAAATCAGGAAAAAGGGTATCTTTTTTAGGCTGATGAATTACTCGTTTAGGGTCTCAAAAAGATGAACTTCTCGTTTAGGGTCTCAAAAACTCGGCTTACTTACTTAGGGTATCAAAAATTAGTTATAACTTGCTTGGGGCTTTACAAAAAATTGATTACTTGCTTAGGGTATCAAATTACCGATAATCATACTTGCTTATAGGGTGTATTTTTTGCACCAAGCAAATACTCGTTTAGGGTGCTTTTGGCAAGTCCTTGGTCACGTATGATACCCCCCTTTCTATGAGGACAGACCCCCCGGGGATTATCCAAACGTAATTATTTTTATAACCACCGTTCTTGACCCAACCATTATGATATACACGCCCCAATCATCTTCTCCAAGTTCTCCTCAATTGCGCCCCCCCCCCCCCCCCGCCCTCCTCCTTCGTTGTCCCACGGTCCGAAAGTAATGCATCCGAAGTTGAGTTAAACCTAACCTGAGCCTATACCCCTATACCCCTCTGTTGACC
>JBAMJV010000995.1:35000-67336 GCA_037951105.1 Echinarachnius parma | reverse complement strand
GGAAATATTAAAGACAGAGAAGTGAGAGATAATTAAGTAGACTTATTTAGCACGTTTAGATTTAAAGGCAATGAAACCAAGCAAAATGTTGCTTTCATAGTCTTGAGGAGATTAAGAGGAATAATCTCTGAAAGTTAGAGCATAATCGGGCAAGAAACAAGAAAACTACGGCTCTTTGAAGATGTCCATTTTATTCCTATGGGGAACTCAAATTGGCAACGCACTCTGATATGTGTGTGGACAACTCCCCATATGTTTTGTACACAAAAGTTCCCATTTGTACAGTTTTCTTCATAGTCACATTTTTTTTATTCCCCAGCTCATGATATGCTATGTATAAAAGCATTCTACAAAACATATGTTGAGCTTGAATGAAGCGTAAACATACATTTTGAGAAAATGAACAAAATTTAAATTTTGTGTACAAAATGTATGCGGAGTTGTCCACAACTTTGCCAGAGTGCGTTGCCAATTTGAGTCACTCAAAGAAATACATGGCTCTTTTCAAAGAGCCATAGTTTTCTTATTTCTTGACCGATTGTGCTCAAAATTTCAGGGACTATTCATTATATTTAGTGTCTTATAGTGCATACCACAATTTGTCTGGATTTCATTGTCCTTTAAATTGAGGGGCTCAGAGTAAAACGAGAGACAGATAAAGACAGGAAGGGAGAGAGAGAGAAATGGAATAGTGGGCGAGGTAGAACAAAGGAAAATAAACATAGTAACTAAGGAAAATAGAGGAGGGGTTGAGAGAGGGGTGGAATTTAAAAGAAAGAAGAGAAGGGGAATTTAAAAAAGATAACATAGAGAGGGGCGGTGGATAGACGCTTTAACTTATACAGGGGAAACAGAAAGAGAAAGATGGAAGAAACGGGAGCGAAATTCAAGATTTGTGGCACGTTTGGTATTTAAAAAAAAAAAGAATTAAGGAAGGCGGTGTGAATCGTGTGATTAACGAATAATTGATTTGCCTGGCGTTTGCACCTTCAATGACCACGGTAGTTGAGTTCAAATTATTTAAAGATAGCTTCTTATTTCGCTTTTCTTTCTGAAATTCAATATCGTCGGCTTTATCGTCGCAGTCGTTGGTGATGATCGGATGTCCCCAATGTAATAATCATCCATCTGTTCAGATATTTCTGTTTCTATTTTCCATATTTGGATATTATAAGGTGCAGAGGTAATAGACCCAAACACACGATTCTCCTGATTAAAGCGGTCATAAAATATTCATATTGTATTACTCAAAATGCCCGCTTCTATAATCCATGGTAATTCCAAGAACAGGCAGAAAGAATATTCAAATAATTTTGCGTTGTGTATATTTTCATCTCCAATAGAGAATATTACAACGAAATGACAGAAAAATTATAAATCATGACTCTTGAACAGTTTCGAATAGATAATCTTCCCTGTCTTTGAAGTGAAGGCGCGATAATGAGAAATGTAATGCCAATTCATAATAAATAAAGAATATTGTTATTTACTTGAATGAATTACAATATATTCATATAGGTTTTTGTTTTGTAATTTGCTATATCTAAAAACATTACTCTTCTGATTTCCAACCCATCGCAGCACACTTTGAATACAGACCGTAATCATGGTATAATGAAATAATTTGTCTCCTGCTAGTCGGTGACAGCTCATTTGGCACCATGTTCATTGGCGTCGATGTACACGTATGCTACCTGTAATGGCCCGGTCACATATCAACGGATAGCGAAAACGGATGCCCGACGGAAAGTAAAATCTTCAATCCGTTTGTATGCGTTTCTGTCCGTTCGTTGTCAGACGATGTAGTACGTTGTTGTATCCAGCAGAATGTTTTGTACATGAGGCAATTGAGACGACTTTCACTACCGGATAATTTGATTTCGAAAATGTTCAATTCGTTGGGCGTCCGTTAACGATATTCGGTGATATGTGACCAGGCCTTAAAGCATCGTGTGTTGATTGTGAAGGGATCGGTTTTTTATCTCCTCCCAACACGCCAGCTCACCTATCAAGTCATTTTCCTAATCACATTCAAGCCATTAGAGCATCCCGTTCTTCTTTTAAATGAACGTTCTTCATACCATGTTTCAAAGTATGGTTTAGTTATCGTTACGCGAACATGTTATGCTTATGGTTATTTGTACATGGCAAACATGGTGGTGCTGAAGAGGGGTGGGGGAAGGCCCCTATAGGTTATATTTTAGAAAATAATCTTTTGGCTTATAACTAATAATATAGGTTTTCCCGGTCAATTTCGCTATTTTCTCATGCAATTTCATATCAGCAGCATTCAATTTCACCTTATCCGCGCTTGGATCGACAAATCGTCATTCAAATTCGTTTTTAGTCATTCATATTAAGTAACGGAGCAACCAATTTCACACTTGCGTCATTCCAATGTAAGCGACGGGCGCTCATTTTCGTTAATGGTCATTCAAATTAATCTCTAGCAGTCTCCGGTCTCATTTCGGTCATTCAAATTCGCGCATGGGCAAACAAGTTCATTATAATTTCATTCAAATTAAACATGTACAGTGGAAATGTTGGACATGTAACATCATGGTATATTTGTATAATACAGTTATTTCGTGCATGGGCAATCAATAAACAAAAGATGATAAAGATGTAAATAAAGATACAGATTATGAAAAAAGATGATGATAAAATAAAGATCAGATGATGACAAATAAGAAAATGTGATGAAAATAAAGATCAAAAATGGTGAATGTAAATATCGCATGATGATAAAGTAAAGACAATGATTAACGAATAGAGGTAAAACCAAAATAAAGCACAATGTGAAATGAATATAAAGTTATTTAAATTTGACAACAAGCCTAAACAAAATGTGACTGATGAATATCGAAAGTGAATAATAAATGTTGAAAGTATGTCTGAAAAGGGAAATATATATAACACGATGGAATGGTCGAGACTATGTAAGGAAAAGAACGGTGATGATGATACAAAAGAGAAATCAAAGTCGTCATCTGGTCATGTATGTATGTGTGTGTTTGTATGTGTGTGCGTATGTATATGGTATACATGCATGTAAATATGTTTATGCTCTATTTTCTTTGCTCCTCATCATGAACCCTATCAGATATATCGGCACTAAGTTATACGCAAGTATGATTGCAAACTTGCACGTATACATGGGGGCAATGGGACAATCAATGAGGGGGTTAACTGATGGGTCCTGATAGTCAAGGTTAATTTTGAACAATTTAGCTCATTAGACATGTTGGGCAAGTCATGTTAGCTGCCGTGCATTGAGACGGAAAGGTTTTGCGAATTCATGGTGACCGACGGTTGTCTATAGAGTCTCTAGACTATCTGACTATGCTGTTGTTTTTTTGTATTGCATTTAGTTGAGTTCAGTATATTTTGTACTTGTAATATGATAGTTCATGTATATAGCTTGATATCTATAATGTAAAGAACTTAACAAATCTGAAAAACTGCGCACCCATTATTCATAAGTTGCCCCCCCCCCCAACCCCCGCCCCCCCCCCTCGCATCGTACGCCTATTATGCCCCTGTTAGCGAAATCTCGGCGCCACCACCTCCACTGCTCTTGCTGCGAATTTCATAGAACCGATTTCATCATGCTCATTGCGATCTATAGAACATGACACGTACAAATTGCCCCTCCCACCCCCTGACGGGTGTGATATGTCTTTACCCCGAGCCGTTATGCCCAAATCATGCCTGTACGTATAACACAACAATTATCCCCTATTTCTTTCAATTATGAAGATCAAGTTCCCGACCCATCAGTGGAATATGACACGAACAAATTGCCCTTCCCATCCCCTGACGTGTGTCATGTCATTACACCTAACATCACTTCGAAACTGTTGCATGACTTACGATTATTCCTCCAACAATTACCATGGCAACACAAAATGTGTAATGACCCTAAATGAACTTTAATTTAGTACATGTCAAAAACATTTAAAAGTTACACTACTGTAGTGAAACGTTCTCTGCACATGTCTCAATTGTAACAAAATAAGTGGTCGTATCATATTTTAAAAAATGTTTACATTCACATTAAATCATCGTTAAATTACAACATGCCTGATTTTTGTAACAGTTTTCGGATACAGCTCTGAAAAAAAATTAATCAATACATATTCATCAACGTTATTATCATCAATCATCATTAGTATTAATTATTGAATTTTCACAAAGTGGATCTCTTTAATATCACGGTGACAATAGAAAATTGTGATGAAATGCTGAGCTTCAAGTCATATTATGACTTAGAAGTTAAACATTTCATCGGCGTCAAAAATGTATGTGATACTGCCATTGATTGTTGCATTTGGTGTCACGTTCTGCTCCTGAACCAGGATCTCCGCTCTTTACCTCCATCAAATGTGTTCAATATTGATCTTAAGTGGTTTCAGAAGCAGTATTTGACACCATTTGACTTGTTGTTGTATTTTTGTTTAATTTGTAAAGGAACAACCCTGTATTTGTCGTAACTGTGTCCTGGGACAAAATGCGAATCTGTTGGTTTCGGAGACCAGGGCCCCGATGCAGAAAGAGATGTAAGTTACAATTGATTGTATAAGTCACAAACTTTGCGCGTTTCAACCAATCAGATTCGCGCATTTAGAACACATAATCTGACTTACAATTTATTGTAACTTACAATCGATTGTATCTCATCTGCAACGGGACCCAGTAGACATTATTATCTACCTTTGTCTATTATTGACCTGGTAATAAAAAGTAAACTAATATGAAAGCAGTCGATTTTGTATAAAAGCGTTACATTAATTAATTCTTCTCCAACCTTATATTCTCTGCTTATTTACTTCGTTTCATTTCCGCTCATATCGTTGCCAAATGTAACCTGTGTGTCATCAAATTTAACCGGCTATTCGTAGACAATTAAACTGATGATGAAACATAATGTTTCGCGCACAACAATGAAGTTACCAACTAAAGTAGCATATTTACCAAGTACATTGCTCACCCCTACCTGTCCAAATTGGACTATTAACAAGAAGGAAGATTTGACAAAGACTTAATGATGTCCTTTTGAATTGTCTGTTGTTGTTGTTATGATTTTTTTTTGTGGTTTCCCACTGTATTGTTTTGAAGGGAAGGAAGTATTATGAGTCTGATACGGATACTCAGAAGTACACGCATATTATAAAACAGCGGAAGAGGTTATTGGTTACTTTATACTTACACTGCCCGGCTTTCGGGGAACATACCTCGTAATATTTGATGAAACATAAAACATGAAATCAAGAGAGCTTTTTTATTTACATTTGAAAAGGACATTGATTTTTATTTTTTATTGATATTGGTTTGTTTTTGTGAGTATCGACAAGCGAGCACAAATCTAGCAAATTTCTATTTATCCGAAAAGATGAAAAATTGCCATGTATGTCAACCAAAATGGTATATTTGTTTGCATTATCATATGGGGCATGTAGTTGAGATCCTGACGCCCTATTATAGATAGACACAGTCATAGTTTCGCTGTGGCAAAAACATTGAAGTAGCCAGAGTATAACAAAGGGTGGGGGTGGGTAGGGATGGATGGGGTGGGGGTATAGGACAACTTGAATTTAAAACAATTTCCTTATTCGAGGCAGTGATGGAGAACCGAGGGGGTGGTTGCACATACTATGGCATGGAACTATAGGGGACCGGTCTACTTACCCCTTTTGTTCGACAAGAGTACGATCGACATGAAGTACGATAACCTATGATTTCCACTCAAATTTTTCTCTCGGGACTTTCAAGTCGTCCTTTTGTCTAAAAAACCAAGCCCCTCGCATTTATTGTATACTTTTATATAAAGCGTTGTATACTATTCACCAATCACCATGGAGTACGATAACCAATATTGTAGATGGCGCCACTCGTTTGTGTTTCTCTTGGGACGTTCTAGTCGTCTTTTCGTCTTACACTACGTCTAGAAAATGGTCTCCCCCCCCCCATTTTCGATCAAAATATTGTATTTGTTTACTTCGTCTGCGACCATGAAAAACAGAAAAGAAGTCCGACAACCTCATAGTCGTATTTCCGGTGAAGACCCTTTTATCGATAGATCTATAAGGTTTGCAGGCCTGCAGAATTGTGAAAAAAGGAAACAAATAAACATGTCTAAATTGACATTACATACATCTTTCAGATAGAGTTCCGGTCTGTCTAGTGGTTTGTTGTATCATGATCCGATTATGACAGACTCAGTGTAAAGCAATACAGAAATATAAACAACTAC
This sequence comes from Echinarachnius parma, assembly GCA_037951105.1. Taxonomy (NCBI): domain Eukaryota; kingdom Metazoa; phylum Echinodermata; class Echinoidea; order Clypeasteroida; family Echinarachniidae; genus Echinarachnius; species Echinarachnius parma. Next base: position 61,083 of record JBAMJV010000995.1, on the reverse strand, counting down.
AACAATATTTCACAAATAATACTTTCTGAACAACAAAACATCAGTAAAACATTAGTTATTGCAACAAAATGACAAATGGCGGAAAATAGATTCCCTCACCATGCTCACATAAAACAATTTCGTATTTTTCTTGTTGAAAATGGAAATAGATTTGAAAAAACACACACACGTGCACGCACACACACACACACACACACACACACACACACACACACACATAAACATACACAAAAACGAGCGCACGCGCACGCACGCACATGCACGCAAACGCTAACACACATACACACGCGCATACGCCAAACCACACACACGCACACACACACACACACACACACACACACACACACACACACACACACACACACACACACACACACACACACACACACACACACACACACACATACATATACACAAACAAACACAAACACGCACACACACACACGCGCACACACACGCACACACGCACACACACACACACGCACACACACACACACGCACACACACACACACATACACACATACACTAACACAAACAAGTTCGACATAGGAATGATATTACTGGTTGTTGATCTGATCTGATTCCACTAGACATGCTAGACCATTGCAATTAGTGTATCATTTTGACATCTGTACTTGGTCTGACCTTGGTTTGATAATATTCCATTACTTATCTGTGAAATGGATAAGTGAAATCTCATCTCAGAATGATGAAATATTTCCGTTCCGGGTCGAAGAAAAATTAACAACAAACGTGTAGTGCAATAAGTACGTGATGCAACGCTAAGCTGGAATTGCAATCACAAACACCGCGCACAACATTTTAAAAAGTGTTTTTAACTGTCAATTGGATCACCACTTGCTCAGACGTGGTTACGAAGGTCATTTCGTTTTGGCCAGATTGTAAATTAAAGACATAATTGTGCATTCTAGAAAATTGCATTTTGGGGGAAAGTGCACAGCCATTCGTATTCCGAGATACCTGTTTACTATACGGGCCAAGCCAACATGATGGAAATCACAGCCAGGCAAACAAGAGTGTACCGAAACTCTATAAACATTAGTGTTGGGTCCTCGAATCTCACATTTATGTTAACTTAAATTATTAAATCATTCTAACGCATGTTATTTGTTAAAGGGAGAGATCCACTTTTGCAAGCCAAAATTCAAAAGTTGCGAGGTTATTGTCTTATATGAAAGGAAATGTCATTTAATAGCATGCCTGAAAAAATTAGGGCTTGAAATCTCTTTTTCGTGGAGTTATAGACCTAAAACTGAATAAACTGAGGGACGTCGGTTAATTATGTACATACGTATTTTTGGCCGGTGAGTAAGTTCGTACATAGATTTCACGGAGCGCCAGATCGGTATGCATGACCCCTACGTGACCCCCGCTAGCTACGTGAGCCGCGCATAAGTACTAATGTGTGAGCGTTTACCAAGCAAAATACCCAAACTTCGCTTAAACTGACTACATGTAATTATATATTCTTTCTTTTTGAGATCTTTTTCCGTGACATACGTTAACAAATGTCGGCTTCACAATACCTTTACGAGAATTAGTACTATATTGTTGTAATATTATGCTAAATCAGTTGAACTCCTTTATTGACCGATATATAGTTTAAATGGAGGGACGCATTCGTTTTTCATTCGTAGAATCCAAATTAGAGGGCTGTTCGCTCTGATTTTTTTTTTGCGTGTTACATTGATCCCTATCCGTCAACTGAAAGCTGTTCAGACGTTTTGTAAAAGTGGATCTGTCCCTTTAATGGTACAGAGAGGCAAACTATAGCAAGACAGATGTGGTGGCTGAGATGCATGATTGAAAAACAGGCAACTCAATGCACTTCCGTATAGCTTGGTCTACCGCATGGAGGCAGTTTTCATTGTCTTTGTCAAGAGGGGGGGGGGGGGGGGGGGGGGGTTACTCGAAGATATTTTACCTTATGTATTCCAAATAATATTTCCGAATTTTCAATAAATTCCTTTTCTCGAGAAAATACAATTAAGTCTTCAGGTTATCCGTGAACAATTTGGCAAAAATGCTTTTTTCTTTAGAATATCACCCAAAGTATTTTGAAACATATAGAAATATTCAATTCATGTTCATATCAACGTGTCCATTTTTTCAATCAACGAGAATAATTTACGAGAAAATTTTATTTTGGAAAGCAAAACCAAAATTCAGCCTAATCCGCGGGCAAAATGGCAATAATGCATTTATATTTACAATATCAACCCATAGTACTTCGTACAATATATATAGTATTCAATACATTTTGATAACAACAAAGTGTTCATTCGTTAAACATTGGGAAACAATTTATTATGGAAACAAGTTTACTTGTACTTTCTAGCTTATTTAACTCTTTTTTAAATACAAAAAACGCTGTTCATATTTAATCCTTGAGAAAATGTTCCTTTATACAAAAAAAGACAAATACAAAAATGTACATGTATAACGAAAGTTTTGCCGATATGACAATTTACAGCGTTATCCCAAAGGCATATATCAACAGGTTGACCCACGAAAAGAGCAATGGAAATGTAACGTTTTCATTCCTATAATCTTACAACTGTGTGAGAAGTGGATAGATGATTAATTCCTTGGTGCTGAAACAGCTAAATGATGGCCACAGCGGTTTGAATTTATATAAAAGAAAGCAACGACAACATCGACAACAGCAAACAAAACAGGTAGCAACCTTGCGGTCAAATCCAATTTCATTTATATGCATTCTCATTATTGACGGCATCCATAAACCCATTCAATACGAAACTATTCAAAGAGCAATTGAATTATATTAATTATATTCCATTCGTGACCGTGTCACCGTGAGAGAGTTAAACCCCAAAGAAGGGAGGGGGGTACTACAAGGGTCCAATCTTACACCCCTCGGGCGACAAAATACGAACAAACCCGATTAATACTGGCACTGACGGTCGCGGTCAGTGGTAATAGGCAAGAAGTTAATTCAAAAGGGAAAGTGTCCCACGGGATTGCCGAATTATTATGAGAAAGTCAAATCGAGGCTTTTACGGATCGTATTTCAATCGAGACCTCGACATTTGTTTCGAGTTTTACAACTTGATCGGATTGTGTTTTATCATAATTGAAAGAATATTGTTGTGTGAAATATTTATATGACCCGAACAAGCTTTTGTATTCAAAAGTACTTTCAATAGTACGTTCATCCCAAGTTGGCCAAGATATGAAATTTGTTGCATTTGTCAATTCTAAGAAAATCGTTAGCGTCTGTACTTTGTATGTGTTTTTCGTTTCAATTCAATTTGAAAGTATAATAAAAATTATGTATTGTGGGTTCGATCCAGCCAAATAATGACAAATAAAGTCAAGTTTTAATTTATTTAAATTATCAACATACTTACAGTGCCCTTTCAGGTCCAAAGTGAAATTCGACTACAAATATTCAACAATAGCTTTGATAAGAATTAATTAGTCTCGCAAGTTTTCAAAAGGAAGCATGCCATGATATCGGAGAAGACTACGTCTTGGAAATGGAATCGAAACATATATGTATTCTTTGGAATAGTTTCGATTTCTAAGAAAATAATAAATTAAAAGAGAATGTTTATATTCTAAATACAATGATTTATGAACATAATCATCGTAGATTTTCCAGAACCTATAGTGCGTTCAACGTTGGATAGTTAACTAGCACAGATAGCCTACCCAAGTTAAGTGGGTCGGTCATAATTTTGTCAGGGCAATCAATGGTTTAAATTATAAATTAGCTTGTTAACATGACGAGATTAATAATTGTGGGAAAACAGCCATATATCTCCACCGTAACCTCATCGTCCCGCATCGTCCCTCACCGTCACCTCACCGTCACTTCCTCCTAACGTCTCTATCATTTAATCGTAACATCATCGCCACTCACCGTCACTTAACTGTAACGTCACCGTAACGTCACTATCACGCATTGTCACTTCTCCATCACGTCACCGTCACGTCATTGTTAGCCAACGTCACTCAATGTCACTTCACCGTCACCATGGTCACTTCCCCGTAACGTATATCGACCTCACTTCACCGTACGTCACTTCTCCGTTACTTCACCGTCACTCACCGTACTTCACCGTCACTTATTGTCACTTAACTGTAACGTCACCGCCACGCACCGTCACATCCTCGTAACGTCACCGTAACTTCACCATCACTTCACCGTCACTCCATCGTCACCTCCCCGTAACATCAGACGTCACTTCTCCGTTACTTCACCGTCTCTTCACTATGAAGAGACAGTGAAATGATGGTGGCGCAATTGTTTGTATTTTGTTTTCCTCTACGCTAATCTTATTCGCTCTACCGTACGTCCCAAAAAAAAACTATACACTTTTGAAATGGCTGCCGAATAAAACATATATGATTCTGGGGGAAAGGTATTATATGTATGGAAAGCTCATAAACTCAACTTTCATATGACACCAAAAAGTCCGAAAATAATTCATGCTTGGGTGAGCACTGCTCACTTTTGTAAAGGGTATGAAAATTAGGTTGCGCAAGAATTAGCCTTCCAATTTGTGAGAGGTAAATCCTTTGAAATGGCTGCCGAATAAAAAATATATGATTCTTGGGGGAAAAGGTTTATATGTATGGATAGCTTATGGACTCAACTTGCATATGACACCAACAAGTCCGAAAATAATTCATGCTTGGGTGAGCACTGCTCACTGGTGTAAATGGTATGACAATTAGGTTGCGCAGGAATTAGCCTTCCAATGTGTGAGAGGTAAGTCCTTTGGAGCTTACAAAATTGAGGGTGATATTATAAATTCATGATCAATTGCGATCAGTTTGGGTTTGCTGAGTGAATTTTATGGTTTATTAAACCAAACTTTTATGCATGAGTGAACAGGAATTGCATTTTTTTAGTGTAGCATTGTAACTTTCCCTGGTAGTCTCAGTGGTGTGTTCATGGGAGTCAGGATGGGGTGATGGTACATGTACATGTACCGATTGACTGATACATCGTTGATTAAGTGATTGATAGCTGAATGCTGATTGTCTAATTCACGGTATTGATTGATTGACTGATAGATTGTGATTTATTTCAGGTGTCAATGGATAATAGCAACCAGTCCAATTTGGGAAATGTAGGTAGAATTCGGGATAAGGGAAGGTGGTCTGGATATTTTGGAGTGGAGACCAACGAATATGAATTGTCGAGATATGCACAAGCACACCCAGGAAGAGAGAGAGAGAAAGAGAGGGGGGGGGGGGGAGGGGCATACATGTCCTCTTGACCCTTATCCCATCTACCCAACAAAGTCCTACCCTACATTTCACCTCCCCTGCACCATGTACCATCACCCCGTCCTGACTCCCATGAACACACCACTGAGTCTACCAGGGAAAGTTACAACGCTACAATAATAAATGCAATTCCTGTTCACTCATGCATAAAATGTTAATCCCATAAACCACAAATTTCACTCAGCAAACCCAAACTCATCACAATTGATCATAAATTGGTCATATCATCCTCAATTCCGTAAGCTCCAAAGGATTTACCTCTCACAAATTGGAAGGCTAATTCCTGCGCAACCTAATTTTCATACCCTTTACAAAAGTGAGCAGTGCTCACCCAAGCATGAATTATTTTCGGACTTTTTGGTGTCATATGAAAGTTGAGTTTATGAGCTTTCCATACATATAAAACTTTTCCCCCAGAATCATATATTTTTTATTCGGCAGCCATTTCAAAAGTGTATATTTTTTGGGGGGGGGACGCACGGTATACACTGTTAGAACAAGTGTTAACATTTTTAATCATGTTGGTTAAAATTTTAATCAACCACAGATTACTATATGAATCACCCAATTGTGGGTTAAACTTTAATCAACAGCCTGTTGATTAAAATTTAGACTGTGGTTGATTAAAAATTGTAATGGTTTATTGGTTAAAACTATTTGCTCAACTTATCATCATGGACGCACTTGATCATAACCACTTTCAAATTTACCACATCACCTTCTTCTCGCATATGATATGCTTTCATTAAGTACCCTTTACGTCGTTACATAAGTAGTGGTGTAGTTATGCAAGTATGCAACCCTCCGTTATAGGCCTTTATAGGAATTATACGCCAGAGCTGCAGAAGCTTTGACATTTTAAAAGTTAAAAAGACCTTGATTAACTGATCTATGCATTCTATGTTCATGACGGAAACAAACACAGGTAAAGAAGAAACTCCTCATAACACCTTAAAAGGGATTTAGTAACTTTGTTGACATGTGCAAAAAGCGATGAGTGGTTGATACAATGTATCTATATTATTGTTATATGATATGTCCACTGGGTGTTGTGTGAAAATTTCAAGTTAAATGGACCTTATATGGCCGAGTAATGAGCAAAAATGCAAAGTGATATTCACTAACTCATTGCACTCACTTTGTACACGGTTTTCACCGTCCAGTGTATAATTTAACATCTGAATACTTCAATCGTGCATATATTTTTAACGAAAGTGGAATTTGAAAAACCGAAACCTGTCCCATGCTTTTATTGATAATACGCATACATCAAGGTATGAGGGAACCGCTACAAGTCCCTTTAAACGGGTCATCATCACTGCAGCTGATCGCGACCGCTGTCTAATTTACCATATCATCCGCTTCGTGCATTACGGTAATGTCCTTAACCCATTCAAACACATCGCTGTGGAGCAAATTTTAAAATTGTCACATACAATGTTATAGAGACATGAAAGAGGTAATATAGGCAATCTGCTCGTGTATATTATAGATGAATATCATTTTTTTTTTTAAGACAGGAAGATGTAACACCCAAACCCATCATCATTAACTCATCATGACCGCTTTCTAATTAACAATATCACCCTCTTCTCGTAAGACTTGCATGCCAATAAAAAATACATTCGGATAACAATTCGTAAAAATAAAGAAATACAAGGACGGTGTCCTCTTATATGAAAATAATTATATTATATACATTATGGAGATGTTAAAGGTAATTTGATTTGATGAATATTATATTGAAAAGGTTATGGATGTTAAATAATATTATTTATAAATGTGATTCATTTGTATTTTGATATGCCAATTCATTGTAAAATGTAAACAGTGGAAAACAATTTTCTATGTAATGATCATGGACATAGTAAACTTCAATTCAATTAAATTATCAGTCGAACCTCGCTACGTCACTGTTGCATTTGAAGAGTTAATAATGTCTACAAATAAAGGCCCGGTCACATATCACCGGAGAGCAAAAACGGATGCTATACAATATGCGGTGATGAAAGTCGTCTCCATTGCTTCATGCACAAAACACTCCGCCGGATTGAACAACGCACATCGCCTGACAAGGAACGTACAAGACACGCATACGAACGGAGACGAACGGATTGAACATTGTACCACCCGTGGGGCATATCTATCCGGTGATATGTGACCGTGCCTTATATTAACCAGTCATGCTTCGATGACAAGTGGTTCGATAGACCGCATCACAGAGAGGGAGGGGTCACCTTTCACATTTCCCGACACATTTTCACCCCGTCACACCTATAACTCACGGTGAGAGTTGCTATATGGCAACCACAAAGTATATTACTGAATAGAAAAACAATGGAAGATGAAGTAAATCTTCTGATTCATATCGTGGTCTGTTCCATATATCGGATCAGGTTCCCGTTGCAGAAAGAGTTACAATGGATTGTAAAGTTACAATTAATTGCAACTTTATACAATCAATTGCAACTCTTTCTGCAACAGGGCCCAGATCATCGAAGTAAAATAATTTTAATAGTTGGTAGCAAATTTAAAAGTTTAGTTGTACAAATAAATGTTCCATTCTTGTTAATACAAGTTATAATGCAATAAACATGATAAGACATATACGCATACATATGCATTGAACAAAGTATTACTTGAAAGGCATTAATTTTGTTTGTTAATCGCATTGAGTATATTGAAATTAGATCAATTGGAGTTGCTTTTTGCCAAAAAGAAACGTCCATAACTGATGTTGAAAGGCCGCAGAGGGCCTGCTAGGCATTCTAGATAACTTTGCATTGAGCATGTTGAGTACTTACTAGTTTTACACTCACACTTGCACGCGCATCTTAAAGGGAGCGTCCGCTCGCAATCCGTGTACGCTCAATGTCATTCGCTTGCCCCTATTGTAGCCGTACACATAACGGCAATCTTGGATCTGCTAACAAAACTGAAGTCGAGGGTGGGGTTGTTGAGTTCGTTTTGGTTCGGTTGAATGCGTGCTGCATAGGGATATAGTTACACACAATAGACCGCTTCTGTAATGTATGCACATATTATGTGTATAACGTCAGACTCCCCGTTGGCAAGCTTAACAATAGTAACTATGTCCGGCAAGCTCCGGCAAACTTAGCTTGCCGGACCTAGTTACTACTGTTTAGCTTGCCAACGGAGAATACGTCATACGCATATTATTTGCATACATTAAAGAAGCGGTCTATTCATGCGTACGGGTTGCCTGCATCACCGCATTTGCGCTGTCGTTTACCGAAGATGTACGGAGAATTCCGAATATTATTCGAAATATCCGAGTCGGGCCACGCTTCAATCCCCCATGATTTGCGAGTTTACGGTCCCTTTAATCATGGGAAAACGAACAAAGAGAGTATTTCGTGTTTGACAACGTGGGAATGAATAGAAACAACGGCAACAACGACATCGGCAATGGCGAGGACAGCAACGAAGACGACGGCAGCAACAACGACGATGTCGACAACTACGACAACAACGATGACAACGACAACAAGCACAACAACGGCAATGACAATAAAGACAACGACCACGACAGTGCCAACTGGGCGTTCAGAATGGTTGTCCAAGTTAGTTCTTGTTTTCAAGTGGGAAGGGGGTGACTACGAATGGGACAAGATTATTGTTCCCCTGGTTACTGCACAGCCTCTCCCTCACAATGGGAAAATATATAAATCTATTTTCTTCTTTTTCTTTAATCCTTTTGTTTTCTTTTTTTCCTTGGGGGGAGGGGGGGGGGGCGGGGGGGCGGGGGCAAGATATGCGGCTCCTAAACACGCATATAGCATGAGAAAACCTGCCCTCCCCCTTTGCCTCCCCGGCCTTTATTTACGTGGCTATGCTACTGGTCGGAATCATACATAACGGAAATATGAAATGCACCACCCCCCCCCCCCCCCCCCCCCCCCCCCCTCCCCGGCCCAATTAGGCATGTGGCAACACAGAGAGGGGTGATGCACGGGCGTAGACATGTCATTGATACACATTCAACTGGGGGGGATGATCTATTCATTCACCCCCCCCCCCCCCCTGATGAATAGGTATTACGTAAGTCGCTACGCCCGTGGGGTGATGGATGTAAGATCTAGAGGGATCAAGTACCTATGTCGACATAATTATGCAAAAATTCGTCGTTAATAAACAGTTTAATTCCGTGATCTTATATAAGTATCCACTTAGTGATGTGGGAACATTCCATGTTAACTGTTTGTCATACGGCAGAGTAATGAACTAAAAGGTCAAGTGTTATTTGCTAACATTGTCATAAGTCATATTTATTTCAATAAGAGATAGAAAATTTGAAGAAGAACAAAGCTGATTTTATGCTTCTATTAGTAAGAAGAAAACAACCAGCCATAAAGTGTCACTCAAGATTCAAGTGAGATTGGTTGATTTAGACAAAGCTTCTAGATACCTTTAACATGTTTAAAGGGAAATTTTCCCCATCATCTATTTACCTTTGATTAATTTCTCTACACATTAAAACATAATTTCATGCAAATATGTCAAATGTTTGCCCTCTGAACAAAGGAGGGGCATCATTCAAAGTCAATCGCTGTATGGGCTAATCCCATTCATCGCGTATAGCATGGAGGCTGCCATTATATTTTTTGAAACCCGGATTTTGAATTGTTCGCGCCGACATGCTACGTCAAACCCGAACAAACAAGCTCTGCCTCTTTTTGTTACCTCTCGCAGCTCGCGCGGTTTGTGCACAAACACAAGGCAAAACGTGAGCCAACAAAAAGAGTAGTTCGGGTTTGACGTCACATTTTAGAGCGATCCGAGTTTCATAAACATCAATGGCAGCCTCCTTGGTGTTCGCGATGAATGGGATTATCCTGTACAGTGAGTGACTTTGAATGATGCTCATCCCTTGCTCAAAAGGCCAATGTTGGTCGTATTTGCATGAAATTGTGTTTTAACCCTAAAAGGGCCGGGCTATTTGAGGTCTTCAGCAGGCCGGGGGGGGGGGGGCATTATGGCCCCCCCCCCCCCTAAGATCTCGGCCGATCGCCGTGAAAATTTGCACGCATGATAAGTGAAGTGTATAGAATACAATGGTAATTTTTAATTTTTTGAAAAACTCATTAATTTGCATATTTATGGTAATTTATGCAAATAAGTCATGAAATTCATATTTTTACCCATAAATCATATATTCTTCATAATTAAACTCTGGTTTTCACTGCATATATTCTTCAGAGCATGTGGAATAATAATACGACAAAAAAATGTGGAAGAGCCAGGTTCTTCTTTATGTTTTCTATTATTTTGATAATTTCTTATGTATTTCCTTGTTTTGTTAAACTTATGTATTTTATTGTTTTTGTTGTTTATATTATTTCTAACTATAATTTATCTATTTTGAACCCCAAAACCAACATATAAAATGAAAACAACACCAAATAACCAATGATATACCTCATTTTACGAAAATTGATATTTCCATATGTTTTGTACACAAATCACGAAATTGAGCGATTTTCGGGCTGACATGCATTGACAAAAGGTCACGTGACTTTATAACGGTAGAGTCCGATTTTCGAAATTTTTGTTTTAAAATGTGCGCAAGACCCGAAAAAAAAAGTCACCAAGCAGCGGCGCGTCATCTTACAGCGTTTTGGAGCAATAACAAAAATCGCGGAGGGGGGGGGGGGGGCCATTATGGCCCCCCGGCCTTATTAGGGTTAATGTTTAGAGAACATAATCAAAGGTGATTATATGTTGGGGAAAATGTCCCTTTAAGGACCTGCACATAAGCAGAATCACCAGAAGAAAATGCGACTGCGGTAGGTGCATTAGAGGTTCCATATCAAGAGCTAATTATAATGAAATCATTAGCTTTAATGGGTTCAGTCCGTCGCGAATGATCCCATTAACAGTAACATTATATAACAATTAATATAATCGCTTTCTATTCGTACATATAAGAAAGCAAAAGGAAACTTGTCAAAATATTAGTAATCATTAATATGAAATAGATTATGGACTGAAACCTTGTCAGTAATTAAATACTTAGACGGTCAATGATTTGCTCAAACACAAACACAATTGGTAAAAAAATATAATCTCTCAAGAATTTCATGACCTCACTTTACTTTGCCATGATAAGGAAGTGGGCATACTGTGCACTTCCATCGTACACATTATACAAATCAAATTCTGTAAAAGGTGACATAATTTTGATTGAAGTGCATTAGTCGTTGTTCCATTAAAAGTGACATTACACAACAATTAATAGAATCACTTCCTATTGGCAACCTATAATCATGATAATCTAGACGGTCGATTATTTGCTGGAAAACATTGCCTTCTACCATGTCTACAGGCTAGGTACAAATCTAAACTTAGAGTTAATGGCCACACTTTATTTGCTTTGATTCACAACATGACTGTACAAACAGGGATATGGGAGTTTAATTCCATGGTACAAAGTGGACGTATATTATACATTATTGTATCTTATTTATGGAAAAGGTGACGTAATGTGAATTCAGGTAGATTATTCAGCAGGTAAAATATGACTGTCATGACTACAAAGTTAACTAATGTTTTCGAACGTTGACCAGTTATCATCATAATTACAACTGAATAATTATCATTGATCTCCATAATACTCCCGGATACTACAAAAGCTACATGCACAGCATGCTTTGGCCTAGATTTTCGGATTTTCGGATTTTAGGATTCTTGAGAGAGTCGTAATCTATGGATGAGCTGTGCATAGCTGACCTCCAAAGAATGGCTGAGGCATACAGTGCGACCGCCAATTCGTCGTGGGATGACTTGTACTCAGATCTCATCATCAGCGAACCAGAGCGGCAGTTCCTGGCAGCCATGGGTGTAGCTTTATTCCTCGTAGGTACGACCGGCAACATCCTGGTGCTAGTCGCAGTGAAACTGTCCCGAAGACTCCAGACATGGTCCAACGTGTTCCTGGTGAACCTCAGCATCACAGATCTGCTGACAACCGCGGTGGTCCCTTTCCAAATCGTAGCTCTACTCAGCGACGATGAGTGGCCTCTGCCGGACGTTATCTGCGAGATCGTCGCCACGATCTCGATCACGACCATCCTGTGTAGCATCATCACCGTTGCCCTGATCGCCGTCAGTAGATGCGTGTTCATTACAAAACCGAGAAAGACGTATCAACGCATCTTTTCAAAGAGAGTGATTATTGCTTTGGTGGCGCTCTCATGGATGATTCCCTTCTGCACTCTCGTGCTCCCTCAAATGATCGACAGACGACTTGGGTACGACCCGTTTTTCCACCTCTGCATGTGGAACGCTATCCATCCAGAAGCTTCGAGGATTATTATCCCAGTGGCTGTTTATTGCTTCCTAAGCTTCAGCGTATGCCTATTGTGCTACATCTGTATCTACCGTCACGTCAAGCACAGTGCCTTTATTCAAAGCCAGAGGGTCCACACTCTTGGACAATCGCAGGCATCTCGAAGGCTTCATTCAGGCAACCGTCGCCATAAGAAAGTGGAGCTGATTATCACCAAAAACATGCTATATGTGATCTGCTGCTTCTTTCTGTTCGTCGGCCCGTTGGCCTGTCAGATGATGTTGCTTCCATTCCTGGAAGGAGACGTCCTGCTTATGGGGCTGCATGCATCTGCGTATGGAGCAACCATTGTCACGGTTGACAGCTGTCTGAATCCGCTGATCTACGCTCTCAAACACCCGTACTTTAAGCTCGTCTTCTCCTGCATGCTGCGTTGCCGACTGAAGGATATTCCGGAACCTTCGAAATACCTGGCCGCTCTTATCCGAGTCCAGTATACACCAAGGCGTGATGTTGGGATGTCATCGACGGACGAGACAACTATTTAGCAGTCTAACTATAACCACAGACAAAACTGTCCGAGCCGTTAGAAAGTCAGGGTCACACCTTCAAATCCAAGGACATGGCGGACACCTTTCGTCGTCGGAAGAAAGTTGAGCAACATGATTTACGCATTCTCTCTTCTTTTTGTTAGACCACTGGCCTGTGATGGTGATATGTTAGTGCGTCAACGACGGATTACACCGCCATTGACCAGCACAACCATAACCGTGGTCGAAACAGTCTGATTCTCTTGGAAATGATGCTTAGACCAAACCTTGATTTATATGTTTAGTTTATTTTACGCTATACGTGTCAGTTGCTCCTTACTTTTTGTCAGACCGCTGGTATGCCCTATTACGCCAAGGTGTGTAACCACAGAAAAGACAGTCCGGGCCGTTTGAAAATAAAGCTTAGACTACTCTCAATTGATATTTCAAGGGCCATCGCGGACATATTACGTCGTCAGCATCGTCAGAAGACTGGCATGAACTGCGTCTTCGTGGTCGGTCGTAATTTCTTTTTGTTAGATCAAGGACTAGTGCCTCTGAGTCCTTGGATAGATCAATGTCATGCAGTTTTACGTCAATGCAGTGGCGTACCCAGGATTTGTTCAAGGGGGGGGGGTTATTTTGTAAAATTTTCGAAGCCGAGACCAAGTACCTTAAAACTTTTCGAGACCAAGACCACGGTCCGTCAACAATTTTCGAGGCCGAGACCAAGACCATTGGTTGAGAACCCCTCTCAGTGGGGGAAGGGGGAGCGAGCGGAGAGAGCGGAGCGAGCTTGGAAATTTTAGCAATTTAACATCTGAAATTGCCATCTGTTTCAATATAATAATGGGTATATTCGTGTTATATAATTGCATTTTGAAGGGTAATATATAAACACCCGAGGTTGTAGAACAATATACGAATGCGAGCGAAGCGAGCTTGAAAATTTTAGCAATTTAACATCGGAAAATTGCCATTTGTTTCAATATTATTGTATGGATATATTCGTTTATGACTTATGATATGGCGTTATTAAGGCGAGCGAAGCGAGCTTGAAAATTTTAGCAATTTAACATCGGAAATTGCCAATTGTTTAAATATTATTGTATAGGTATATTCATGTTATGTTATTGCGTTTTGAAGGGTAATATATAAACACCCGAGGTTGTAGAATATTATATATACGGAATGCGAGCGAAGCGAGCTTGAACATTTTAGCAATTTATCATCTGAAATTGCCATTTGTTTCAATATTATTGTATGGGTATATTCGTGTTATGTTATTGCGTTTTGAAGGGTAATATATAAACACCCGAGGTTATGAAATATTATATATGCGACTGCGAGCGGAGCGAGCTTGACAATTTTAGCAATGTAACATCTGAAATTGCCATTTGTTTCAATATACTATATACGTGTTATGTTATTGCATTTTGAAGGGTAATATATAAACACCCGAGGTTGTAGAATATTATATATATAACAATGCGAGCGAAGCGAGCTTGAAAATTTTAGCAATTTAACATCTGAAATTGCCATTTGTTTCAATAATATTGTATGGGTATATTCGTGTTATGTTATTGCGTTTTGAAGGGTAATATATAAACACCCGAGGTTGTAGAATATTATATATATAACAATGCGAGCGAAGCGAGCTTGAACATTTTAGCAATTTAACATCTGAAATTGCCATTTGTTTCAATAATATTGTATGGGTATATTCGTGTTATGTTATTGCGTTTTGAAGGGTAATATATAAAAACCCGAGGTTATGAAATATTATATATGCGACTGCGAGCGGAGCGAGCTTGACAATTTTAGCAATGTAACATTTGAAATTGCCATTTGTTTCAATATACAATATTCGTGTTATGTTATTGCATTTTGAAGGGTAACATATAAACACCCGAGGTTGTAGAATATCATATAATCGAATGCGAGCGAAGCGAGCTTGAAAATATTAGCAATTTAACATCTGACATCGCCATTTGTTTCAATATTATTGTAAGGGTATATTCGTGTTATGATATCGCGTTTTGAAGTGTAATATATAAACACCCGAGGTTGTAGAATATTGTATATATAAGAATGCGAGCGAAGCGAGCTTGAACATTTTAGCAATTTAACATCTGTAATTGCCATTTGTTTCAATATTATTGTATGGGTATATTCGTGTATGACTTATGATATGGCGTTATTAATGCGAGCGAAGCGAGCTTGAAAATTTTAGCAATTTAACATCGGAAATTGCCAATTGTTTAAATATTATTGTATAGGTATATTCGTGTTATGATATTTCGTTTTGAAGGGAGTATATAAACACCCGAGGTTGTAGAATATTATATATATAAGAATGCGAGCGAAGCAATTTAACATCGGCAATTGCCATTTGTATCAATATTATCTCGTGGAAAATTTTTGAAGCCGAGACCAAAATTTCAACATTTTCGAGCCCGAGACCGGGTTTCTTCGCAAATTTTCGAGGCCGAGACCAGGTTAATTAGGGTCGAGACCGCTTGTAAGTGGTCTCGAGACCGGCTAAAATTTGAAAAGGGGTTATGCGTCAATGTGTGACGTGTGTATGTCAGCAACGAATGAATGAACGGACCTTGTGGAAAAACAAGCAAAAGCACGATCATGTAAATCTAAATTCTTGGAACATCTATAGGTAAATGCGTGTTAAAGTCATGTTCCTGTCGGGTTTCTGTAATATTTACTGAAATCATTTAGTAGGTTCACGGCTTTGGGGAAGATGTGTACGGTTACGGGATGTGATATCAACCCCTCATAAAAAGTTCCGCAATTCATGTTCGAGCGTTCATATATATTTCTCGTATGACTCAATTACCGTTCATGAATTTGGTATCATTAAAAAGTTCCGCAATTCAAGTTTGAGCGTTCATATATTTCTCGTTTTACTTTATTACTGTTCATGAATTTGGTATCATTGGAAAGCTTCTATTCCCCATTTTCATTTATATGACAATTGTCATAAATGTTGGTTGTATAATATCTATTATGGTGTGTATGCGATGTATAAGTTGGTTTGCCTTATGCTTAATTTGAAATTATTTGTAAAATTGTATTTAGTTAATTAGTTTATTATGCTTCTAAGGTACCCCGCTTACAAGCTTTGCTTTCAAGGGGCACCTCAACAATTTGTTGATTTTCTTGTATTTTATGTATTTTGATATTTGGTTGAAATAAATAAATGAAATAAAAATGGAATGTGCATTACAACCGAATATGGGGCAAAGTCTAAAGTGAAACATTGCAAAATGCATTGATAGTGTCAACAGTGTATATACGGCTCCTTTTGTTGGGAGAATAAAGTGTTCTGAGTGTTGAGGCGGTCATGCATCAATGTCAATGGTACATTACCCTTTGTGTACTTATGATTTTGAGGTGGTGCAATAATGCTTTTGAATGTTGTAAGGAAGATTGAAAGTGTTTAATTGACTGATAGAGAAATAATCATTATGTTTGACTTTTAGACAGATTATTGCATGTTTTGTCATTTTTTCTAAGTTTACACAAAATCCACTACATTACAGTACAAAAACGACACCAGCGACGACCGGAGTTGACGATGCCCTGCAGGGTGACACGACATATGCTCCGCCGACAATTGCTCCGAAAAATGCGACAAATGCTCCGCGACAAATGCTCCGCGATATTTGCTCCGCCGACAAATGCTCCACCGACATTTGCTCCGCCGACAAATGCTCCGCCGACATTTGCTCCGCCGACAATTGCTCCGCCGACAAATGCTCCGAATGACTTGGCTAGGTAGTTGAGTAGCGACAATCCATTATTCTTCTTCGAGTTCGGCTCCATAGACCCCCGGAATGGCTTGGCTTTGTATTTGAGTAGCGCTAAATCCATTATTCTTCTTCTAGTTCGGCTCCTTAGACCACAATTTGAGCCTTTTTGAGGGTTTCCGTAGGTATTTGAAATCTCCGAATCTATGTATTTTGTAGTTTTAGTCTGCTCCTTAGACTCCTCAACTCCCCTTTCAGGGATTTTGTAGCTCCAAAGACCCTATATTTTGTGCTTGTAGTTAGCTCTTCAGACCCCCATTTCAGAGTTCCGTGCGGCACACCCCCGTCAAAAAATAATTCGAGTGCCCCCCCCCCCCCCGGGATCCGCCCCCTCCCGACGTTCACACACACACAATGAAATAAAAATGGAATTGATCGTGCTTTTGCTTGTTTTTTCACACACACACACACACACACACCTTGGACACACTTTTATTGAAATAGAAAATAAATTGAATGAATCAGAAGTAAATGCAATATTGTCATTATATGTTGTAAATATGTGGCAGGAAAGGTGGAATGCCTCGAATAGTGTCTTAAAGAAAATGAAAAAGAATATAAATATAAAATACATTGATACATGGTGCTCTAAAAATAGAAAAAATGAAGTATTGTTACACAGGATTCGAATGGGGTGTCTTGGACTCAATGCACATTTACATAAAATTGGTCTTAAATTATCCGGCGATTGTCAGTTTTGTAATGAAATTGAAACTTTTGAACACTTTCTTGTTGATTGTACGAAATATATTATTGAAAGGACAATGTTATTTGTAGAATTAGGAATTAATGAAAAACAAGATATATATAAGATGTTGGAAATATTCGATACAAAATTGCAAGTGGCATTGATTAATTTCATTTATAGAACTAGAAGGTTCGATGAATAGCAAAAAAGGATTTGTATTCAGATTATTGTAAATATTTGCTTAGCATCTCTATTATGTTGTTTTAGTGTAGCTCTTCAGACCCCCATTTCAGAGTTCCGTGCGGCACACCCCCGTCAAAAAATAATTCGAGTGCCCCCCCCCCCCCCGGGATCCGCCCCCTCCCGACGTTCACACACACACAATGAAATAAAAATGGAATTGATCGTGCTTTTGCTTGTTTTTTCACACACACACACACACACACACCTTGGACACACTTTTATTGAAATAGAAAATAAATTGAATGAATCAGAAGTAAATGCAATATTGTCATTATATGTTGTAAATATGTGGCAGGAAAGGTGGAATGCCTCGAATAGTGTCTTAAAGAAAATGAAAAAGAATATAAATATAAAATACATTGATACATGGTGCTCTAAAAATAGAAAAAATGAAGTATTGTTACACAGGATTCGAATGGGGTGTCTTGGACTCAATGCACATTTACATAAAATTGGTCTTAAATTATCCGGCGATTGTCAGTTTTGTAATGAAATTGAAACTTTTGAACACTTTCTTGTTGATTGTACGAAATATATTATTGAAAGGACAATGTTATTTGTAGAATTAGGAATTAATGAAAAACAAGATATATATAAGATGTTGGAAATATTCGATACAAAATTGCAAGTGGCATTGATTAATTTCATTTATAGAACTAGAAGGTTCGATGAATAGCAAAAAAGGATTTGTATTCAGATTATTGTAAATATTTGCTTAGCATCTCTATTATGTTGTTTTAGTGTAGCTCTTCAGACCCCCATTTCAGAGTTCCGTGCGGCACACCCCCGTCAAAAAATAATTCGAGTGCCCCCCCCCCCCCCCCCCGGGATCCGCCCCCTCCCGACGTTCACACACACACAATGAAATAAAAATGGAATTGATCGTGCTTTTGCTTGTTTTTTCACACACACACACACACACACACCTTGGACACACTTTTATTGAAATAGAAAATAAATTGAATGAATCAGAAGTAAATGCAATATTGTCATTATATGTTGTAAATATGTGGCAGGAAAGGTGGAATGCCTCGAATAGTGTCTTAAAGAAAATGAAAAAGAATATAAATATAAAATACATTGATACATGGTGCTCTAAAAATAGAAAAAATGAAGTATTGTTACACAGGATTCGAATGGGGTGTCTTGGACTCAATGCACATTTACATAAAATTGGTCTTAAATTATCCGGCGATTGTCAGTTTTGTAATGAAATTGAAACTTTTGAACACTTTCTTGTTGATTGTACGAAATATATTATTGAAAGGACAATGTTATTTGTAGAATTAGGAATTAATGAAAAACAAGATATATATAAGATGTTGGAAATATTCGATACAAAATTGCAAGTGGCATTGATTAATTTCATTTATAGAACTAGAAGGTTCGATGAATAGCAAAAAAGGATTTGTATTCAGATTATTGTAAATATTTGCTTAGCATCTCTATTATGTTGTTTTAGTGTAAGTTTATTTTTGTATACAATTACTAACAAATTGATGTATTCTATGTAAAAGAGCCCACTGAATGAGTGCTTTATTTGATGTTTGTTTGAATGTTTGAAATTGATGAATATATATATTGTTTTTGAATTTGGCATGCATAATTGCATTATTTGGAGCCCAACAGATTGCACCTGACACCTCATCTTCGAGCATCTGAGGGGTCTAGGCTCGGCTTGCACACATACCCTGGTATGTCACCGAGCTGAGAAGTCTGCACGATGTACTGTGCCGGACTGACCAGATGATGCACTGTTAGGTCGGATTTGAGCGATGGACAGGCAGCATGAAGTAGGAACTCCATAAAAATGATTGAAAAAAAAATATAAACAAAAAAAATAATAATAATTAAGTATTATGGCGTAAATATTCATTTTGAATGAACGCCAAAATAATAAAATAACAACAACAACAACAACAACACACACACACACACACACACACACACACACACACACACACACACACATACACATATATATATATACAAAGGGAGTATTTTATTGGGTACCGTGACAAAATCGTTATGATTACACGTGGAAAGGGTTTGTAAGAGGGAGCAATACATGAGATATCAGCTTCAGGAAATTTGAAAATTGAGACAATAGGGGCATTTCATGAAAACTTGTCGGCTCTGACGATTTGTCATTCGCTGACAGTTACCAGTTACCAGTGCTTTGAGCCCCCCCCCCCCCCCCCCCCCGGATACTAACAAAATGTCGTCTTTGCCGGCGGAGCAATTGTCGACGTAGCTAATGTTGGCGGAGTAAACGTTAGCGGTGCAATTGTCGGCGGAGCAATTGTCGCATCTTCGAAGCATTTGTCTGCGGAGCATTTGTCGGCGGAGCAAATGTCGGCGGAGCATTTGTCGGCGGAGCATTTGTCGGCGGAGCAATTGTCGGCGGAGCAAATGTCGGTGGAGCATTTGTCGGCGGAGCAAATGTCGGCGGAGCATTTGTCGGCGGAGCAATTGTCGGCGGAGCAAATGTGGGCGGAGCAAATATCGCGGAGCATTTGTCGCGGAGCATTTGTCGCATTTTTCGGAGCAAATGTCGGCGGAGCATATGTCATGGAACCGCATTGCAGACATTGCTGGTTTGCAGGTAGTTTTGCGGGCTCACAAATTTGATACATACAGTCTGTTTCATAATTATTGTCTGTTCTGCCTATTTGTTGCCAAAGGTTCTTGCAAACCGCACTTGCAGGCAGAGGCGTCGAGTCGTTTTTGCTATTGGGGGGGCGAAATTTGAAAAACAAATCCAGAGTGACCACTGAGAGAGCTAAAAGCCGCACATAATTGGCATGCCCGGAAGTTTTATTTCCGAAGACCTGACTTTGTTGAGTCAAGGGGCACCCACATTTGGGGACAATAATGGGGGTCCAGGGGGCGGAGCCCCCGGAAGCTTTTAGATTTCAGACATTTGCAACTCATATTATGTGTGCTAAAATTGTATAAAATAGTGAACCTACTCGT
The DNA here is from genome assembly GCA_037951105.1 of Echinarachnius parma. Classification (NCBI taxonomy): domain Eukaryota; kingdom Metazoa; phylum Echinodermata; class Echinoidea; order Clypeasteroida; family Echinarachniidae; genus Echinarachnius; species Echinarachnius parma. The sequence continues at coordinate 40,229 of JBAMJV010000995.1, read as the reverse complement.
AGCGTATTTTTAAAGGGCATAGCGAGGAAAAGATTGAGCCTTGCATGAGATGGATCCACGTGATCCTGTATACTATAGAGCCATCGATAGAGTCTAGGGCATTGAGCTCCCATGAAACTAAGCAAGGGCGTCAACAACTTCTCAAAAGTGGAGAAGGGACATTGCGAGGAAGCGAAGCGACAGAGCGGGGGAGGGTGTGGGAGAGGGTGCCTCCTCCCACAGTAGGAAGCTTTTGTATTTTTGGGCGTGAAATTGTGCGATTTGGTGCACACCTGAGACAGAAATTTCACGTAATATGAAGTGTATAAGTATGGAACCAAACATACATAATGAAAAAGAGAGGGGGGCAATCTCATGATATTCCAATATGATTTGCGTTCAGCGCATATGGACTGAATTGACTGAAATATATATTATTTCAGATATTTTTTTTCTGTGACGGTGTGCTATAGATGAGGGTTTAATAAACTTTGTTTGAGGTGAGCGTTTGAAAAATTACATAGCCCAACACATTTCGAAAGGTGAGTTCCCGCAACCGAAATTAAACTTGCAATATGAGAAACTGTATGCGCGCGAAGCGCGCGGCAAAAAAAGAGATTTACAGTCCTTTTCAAACTAAAAAAAACAGCTATTTTGAAGATTAATTATGGATAAATGTGTCTATCCCCTCTTTGGCATTATATCACTGGATTTTTTTTTCCCCTCATTTTTCGGAATTATTTGGGAGGCGAAACGATATGTTCGCCCCCAATATTTTTATTAGTGGGGCGACCGCCCCCCTTGCCCCCCCCCCCCCCCCCCCCCAGGATCGACGCCTCTGCTTGCAGGTTTCTTGCAGATAGCCTGCGATTTCGCAGGGCAGATACTGTGATGTAATGGTCTTCTCTTGGGGTTGTCTTCTTTTGGCGCCAAATCCGTGGCCTGTCCTTGATCTCTCCGGTTTTGGTAAATTTCGCATGCAATCTGGAAATCGTACTGGGGCAGCAAATTCATTTTGGCGAGCGCCAATTTCGAGTTGGCCGATTGCGCAGGCCTTTTGGACACTCGATAAAACGCGGCATCTTTAACATGGACAAATGACCACTCGATCAGAAAAAATAAGAACTGACCAAACCAAACATCATTGAAGGCAACAGAATAAGTCATTAGTGCATTCATGACCACTTCAAAATCTTTCCATCATCCAGAGGAAAGGAAACAACGCCCAACAACGCCAATGACATTCATGCATGATCGCCTCAACGCCGTTCAAACACCACTTATATTCTCCCATGCAATGGCATGAAAATACACTGTTGACAATATCATTGAATTTAGCAACATTTCACTTTTGACTTTGCCCCAGATTCCGGAGTCGTGCGAAATCCATGATAGAATATCCATACCAAATAATATCAACGTAAAGGGGGAATACAAGCTTTCCAATGATACCAATTTAATGAACGGTTATACGGTAATAGGATAGATATGAAACGCTCAAACTATAGAATTGCGGAACTTTTTTTAAAAAGACAACAAAGACCACGATAATGCTACCTGAGCGTTACAAATGATTGTCCAAGTTAATTCTTGTTTCAAGTCTATTTTAAATTCGTTGGAAAAATAAAAAATCAAATAAAAGTATGTTTTGGCTTCTAAGTGGGAATGGGGTGACTACAAATGGGAAGATGCCAGTTTAATTCCGTGATCTTATATAATTATCCAATTAGTGATGTGGGAACATTCCATGTTAACTGTTATTTGCTAACATTGTCATAATTCATACTTATTCTAATAAGAGATATTTTAAAAGAAGAACAAAGCTGGTTTCATGCTAGATTCAAGTGAGATTGGTCGATTTAGACAAGCTTCTAGATCCATTTAACATGTTTAAGGACCTGCACCTTCATATCAAGAGCTAGTTGTGTTTTCTTTAATGGGTACAGTCCGTCGCTAATGATGCCATTTGAAGTGACACAATAATCGCTTACTATTCGTACCTAATGTATAACAAAGCAAATAGTAGTGATTATCAATATGAAATATATTATGGACTGAAACCCCGTCAGTAATTAAATACTTAGACGGTCGATGATTTGCTCAAACATAAACACAATTGGTAAAAATATAATCTCTCAAGAATTTCATGACCTCACTTTTTCAATGAAAAACGATACCAAGAACAGCAATTTTGGACGTGTAGTTTTTGTTTTAGGGCGCTGTGAATGACACCATGTCAAGTTCCCATTTTTGTCAATTTGTACCAAGTCAGTGTCTGATAAATCGCACTTACTGCCCGTCATAGCAACTATGCCCGTTCTCTCGGCACACAGCTGAATGCACACTAACAATGGCGCGCGTATTGCTCGTTGTTCGATGCTATGACGGGGAGTAAGTGCGATTTATCAGACACTTACTTGGTAAAAATTGCCCAAAAATGCACAAAATGGGAACCTGACAGGGTGTCACTCACAGCGCCCTAAAACAAAAACTACACGACCAAAATGACTGTTTATGGTTTCGTTTTTCATTGGAAAAGACACCCTATCCCATGGACATAATCATTTTGTTACTATATTTTTGGAAGTGCCCCGTTCCGTTTTTGGGGGGCCACCCTGTATACACATCATATTCTGTAAAATATGACATTGAAGTGAATTAGTCGTTTTCCCATTAAAAATGACATTACATAATTGTAATGTAATGTCATTTTTAATGGGAAAACGACTAATTCACTTCAATGTCACCTTTTACAGAATATGATATATTTTACATTTTATATATGTCACCTTTTACAGAATAGGAAATGGTTCTATCAATTATTGATAGAACCATTTCCTTTTGGAATCTATAAGAAAGCAAATTTAAACCTTAATTATCAATATAAAATAGCTTATGATCTGAAACCTCGTCAGTAATTAAATACATGTTAAACTGTCAATGATTTGCTTGAAAACAATTTAAAAACCTATTAGTGCCTTGTACGGGCGAGGTACAAAATCTATTGTTGAATTTCACTTTATTTGCTCTGATTTACAACATGTAACATTATCAAATGCTAACATTATCAAATCTTATTTGTGGAAAAGATGACGGACGGTAATGTGGATTCAAGAAGGTTATTCAGCAGGCATGTGACTGTCATGACTACAAAATCAATCCATGTTTCCGAACGGTTACCAGTTATTATCATAATTGCAGCTGAATATTTATCAATGATCACCATAATGCTCTTATATACTACAAGAGCTACATGCACAGAATATGGCCCGGAATGTTGAAGTATAGAGGTCTTCTGTGTAGAATTGTATAATCTATGGATGAGCTGTGCATGGCTGACCTCCAAAGGATGGCTGAGGCAAACAGTGCGACCGCCAATTCGTCTTGGGATGACGTCCCCTCAGATCTCATCATCAGCGAACCAGAGCGGCAGTTCCTGGCAGTCATTGCTGTAGCTATATTCCTCGTAGGTACGACCGGAAACATTCTGGTGCTAGTCGCAATGATGCTGTCCCGAAAACTCCAGACATGGTCCAACGTGTTCCTGGTGAACCTCAGCATCACCGATCTGCTGACAACCGCGATGGTCCCTTTCCAAGTCATAGCTCAACTCAGCGACGATGGGTGGCCCCTGCCGGACGTTATCTGCGAGATCGTCTCAACAATTTTGATCACGACCGTCCAGTGTAGCATTATCACCGTTGCCCTAATCGCCGTCAATAGATGCGTGTTCATTACAAAGCCGAAAAAGACGTATCAACGCATCTTTTCAAAGAGAGTGATTATTGCTTTGGTGGCGCTCTCCTGGATGATTCCCTTCTGCACTCTCGTGCTCCCTCAAATGGTCGAAAGACAACTGGGGTACGACCCGTTTTTCCACCTCTGCATGTGGAACGCTATTCATCCAGGAGCTTCGAGGATTATTATCCCAGGGGCAGTTTATTGCTTACTTAGCTTCAGCGTATGCATATTGTGCTACATCTGTATCTACCGTCACGTCAGGAAGAGTGCCTTCCTCCACAGCCAGAGGGCCCATACTCTTAGACAATCGCAGGCATCTCGAAGGCTTCATTTAGGCAACCGTCGCCAGAAGAAAGTGGAGCTGATTATCACCAAAAACATGCTATATGTGATCTGCTGCTTCTTTCTGTTCGTCGGCCCGCTGGCCTGTCAGATGATGTTGCTTCAATTCCTGAAAGGAGACGCACTGCTTATGGGGCTACATGCAACTTCGTACGGAGCAACTATTGTCACGGTTGACAGCTGTCTGAATCCGCTGATCTACGCCCTCAAACATCCGTACTTTAAGCTCGTCTTCTCCTGCATGCTGCGTTGCCGACTGAAGGATATTCCGGAACCATCGAAATACCTGGCCGCTCTTATCCGAGTCTAGTATATGCCAAGGCGTGATGTCGGGATGACATCGACAGATTAGACAACCATTTAGCAGTCTAACTATAACCACATCAATTATATAAACATTCCGGGCCGCTTTAACCCGATTAAGGTTCAAAATCTAACTTTGAGGCCATCGTAGACGTCTTATGTAGTCGGAAGAAAGTGAAGAACTATCATTTACGCGTTCTCTCTTCTTCTTTTGTCAGACCACTGGCCTGTGATGCTTGTGTGGTGGTACGTCATCGACGCATGGCACCACGATTTACCAGTTTAACCATAATCACGGACATATAACAGTCCGAGTCTCTTGAAAATAAGGCTTAGACCAAAACTAAATTGTCATAAGGGTGAATAAACTGTCCCTACGTGATCGGTTGCTTCTTTCTTTCTTTTTCCAGACCGCTGGCATGCCCTATATGTCATAGTGTGTAACGACAGAAAAGACATTCCAGGCCGTTTGAAAGTTAGGCTTAGACACTCTCAATTGACATTTCAAAATAATATACTTATAAAGGCCATCGCGGACATCTTACCTCGTCAGCTCGGTCAGGCAGGGAGGAACTGCCTCTTCGTGGTCGGTTGTTTCTTTCTTTTTATTAGATCACTGGCATGCAGCTTAAATAGAGAGATCATCAACAACTATTCAAAAACATCTTCTGTAATTTTTTGAAAAGTGTTAGCATTTTTGTTTTCAACGTCTGGTTCAAAATTATTTAATTATTGTTGGACCCCCTACAATAATTAGAAATGTTATAATCATGGATATTTCAGCCGTCTCTGAACCGATTTTGATCAAATCAAGCTTATCCGTCAATAAAATCGAATGCTCTTTCAAATTTGACACTCAGTTTT
>JBAMJV010000995.1:0-30000 GCA_037951105.1 Echinarachnius parma | reverse complement strand
CCCAAACAAAAAAAGGGGGGGGGGAAGAAGAAGAGTGGGAAAGAAACAAAATGTATGAGCTAGAACTTGTTAATCTAACGTTCAAAAACTAATTCATACATCCATTTTAAAGGTTTCTCAGTTTGTTGTGTAATTTGCGTATGGTCTGGGGTGAGTACCGTACCACCTTACTTTTTCTGTACCGAGCCACGTAGTTCCAGTGTAGGCTGGCATTGCTCTGGCTGCTTGTGTGACGTGCACTAAATTGCACCATTTCAAGTATATAAATTCAAAATCTTCCCCTTGGGAGGGGAATACCCCTCCCCCCCCCCCCCCCCCCCCCCTCTGGCATCTGCCCCAGCCCTCGGTCGCTTCGCTCCCTCGGGACTCATTGACTGTAGGCTATGTTATCGCATCTTAAATAATGTGCATATGGTTTATGTTGGAACTGTGAATGACACTATGAATACAATATTTGTGTGTGTATTGGGGTGCATATTTATAAGTGTGTGTCAATTATTTGTTTTCTTCGTGAAAAATATATTCGAAATTTCTGGTCGATCAAACCATAATACGCTTTCCCAGATACAGTTAATATTAAGCCCGAATTTCCTATCTAGGTATGCACCAGATTGCACAATTTCAAATCCAAAAATGCAAAAGCTCCCTACCGTGGGAGGGGGGACACCCCCTTCCCACACCCTCCGCCCGCTCAGTCATTTCGTTGGGCATGAGCCCCTACACACAAAAATCGTGAGCCCCCTAAGGACTTTGCCCCCCCCCCCCCCCCCCCCAATCCAAAACTGCTTCTGGCGCGCCTGCTCACACTTGCACGCGCATCGTTATCATGGGAAAACAAACAAAAGAAAGCAGTTCGTGTTTGACAGCGTGGAAATGGATAACAACAACGGCAACAATGGCGAGGACAGCAACGAAGACGACGAAAGCAACAACGACGGTGTCTACAAATACGACGACAACACCGATGACAACGACAATGACAATAAAGACAACAACGATCACGACAGTGCCTCCTGAGCGTTAATGCTATGTTTACACCATGTCCCCGGCGGCCACGGCAGCCCTGTTTGCCCAAAACGTAGAGCGCCGTGAGATTTTGACAAATTTTTCCTCTGTATTCAAGTTTTGTTAGGTCTTGCCAAGTTTTCTCACGGTCTATCACGGTATCCGTGACGGGCCGTGGGGGAAGAGCCCCTTCCCCCTACTGATGGTGCGTTTACACCATGATCCTGGCGGCCACGGCATCCCCGTTTCAGGCCACCGTGGACAAAACGGGATGGACGTGAGACAACGCGGGGGGACGGAATTGGCAAACGTGACAGGCCGCGATTGCCGTGGATGCCGGGCCAGATTTTTAAACTGTCAACAAATTTGCCACGGCAGTCACGGTGCGGATGAGAAGCCTAGCAGGCCATAGTAAAACGGGGTGAACGCAACAAAACGTGAAAGTACGTAATAGGCCGTAACCAAACTTGGAGGCTGCCCTTAGTAGGACGGGAAAGGACCATGAGATGTCGGGGAATGTCTTCCCGTCCTACTACGGACAGCCTCCAAGTTGTGTTACGGCCTGTCACGTTTTGTTGCGTTCACCCCCTGCTAGGTTGCCGTGGCAAATTTGTTGACAGTTTAAAAATCTGGCCCGGCATACACGGCAGTCACGTTTGCCCATTCCGTCCCCCCGCGTTGTCTCACGTCCATCCCGTTTTGTCCACGGTGGCCTGAAACGGGGCTGCCGTGGCCGCCGGGGACATGGTGTAAACCTAGTATTAGGACGGTAGTCCAAGTTGCCCCAAGTTGGTTCTTGTTTTCAAGTCAATTTTAAATTCGTTGGAAAAATAAACAAATTTTAAAAAAGGAATTGCGGCAGCTAAGTGGGAAGGGGGTGATTACGAATCGAATGGGACAAGATTATTTCCCCTTGGTTATTGCCCCGCCTCTCCCTCACAATGGGAAAATGTATTTTAAAAAATAAAAAAAAATTGGGGGGGGGGGGGGGGGAAGGGGGTCAGGATGCCCCCTTCTAAACACACACGTAGCATGAGAAAACCTGCCCTCCTCCTTTGCCTCCCCTGTCTTTATTTATGTGTCTATGCTATACTGTTTGGAATCATACGTACCGGAAAGATGAAATGCCCCCCCCCCCCCCCCCCCAATGAGGCACATGACAACACAGAGAGGTGTGATGGAGGTAAGATTTTTAGGGATCAAGTACCTATGTCGACATAATTATGCAAACATTCGTATGGTTTACAGGATAATAAACAGCTTAATTCCGTGATCTTATACAGTATATCCCTTTAGTGATGTGGGAAAATTCCATGTTAAAGGGATAGTTGAGTTTTGGTATAGAGGGCGCTAAACAAAATATTTTGGTGTGAGATACTGAAAAACTGAGTCAAATTTGAAAGAGCATACAATTTTAATGACAATATGAACTTTATTTGATCAAAATCAGTTCAGAAATTACTAAAGTATCCATAAATATAACCATCTGTAATAATTATGGGGCCCCACAATTATTATTCGATCATTTTTAACCAGCCGTTAAACAAATTTAAAAAATGCTTCCTCTATTCAAAAATGTACAAAAGAGGATTTTAAATAGTTGTTGATTATCTCTCTATCTTATCGTCATTTCAACAAAAAATCACATGCACAATATTTTATTTAAATTGGTTGAAATCAATGAGTTTTTAAAGAGCGCACTCTTGAGTTTTAACGGCTCTTTTTTTTAATGATAACAGGCTTTTTACTTAGTCATTTGTAATTTGTATTCCTTTCGAGCATGGTGGAATTTATAACTGTTAGTTTTTAATGTAATGGTGCAGGTTTTGGTTACTAAAATTCAGTTTGACCAAAACTGTACTCTCTTAACCAAAACTCAACTATCCCTTTAACTGTTTGTCTAATGGCAGAGTAATGAACTAAACGATCAAGTGTTATTTGCTAACATTTTTATTTTAATAAGAGATAGAAAATTTGAAGAAGAACAAAGCTGATTAACTTTCATGCTTCTATTACATGTATTAGAAAGAAGAAAACAATTTAACGATTTAAGCCCTTTGCAGACAGAGCCGACTCGACCCGATCCGACTGGTTTCAATCAGGTCGGTCGGATCCGATTCATCGTGTTGAATCAGCCCCAACTGGTATCCGACTGTCTCTCGACTGGCAAAATGTGTGACGCGAGGCACTGGAAACTGAGCCGATCCGAATGAAAACCAGTCTGCAGAGGGCTTTAGACAAGCTTCTAGATCCATTTAACATGCTTAAGGACCTGCACTACCTCTATATCAAGAGCTAATTGAGTTTTTTTTAATGGGTATAGTCCGTTGCTAATGATCCCATTAAAAGTGACATTATATAACAATTAATATAATCGCTTTCTATTCGTACCTATGAGAGAGCAAAAGGAAACTTAAAATATTATTAACTAATAATAATCATAATCATATTTATATAGCGCTTATCAACATTGATAATCATCTCTAAGCGCTTTACAATTATATTATTACCTCAATATGATTATCAATATGAAATATTTTATGGACTGAAACCTTGTCAGTAATTAAATAATTAGACGGTCAATGATTTGCTAAAAAAATAAACACAATTGGTAAAAAATATAATCTCTCAAGAATTTCATGACCTCACTTTATTTTGCCATGATTAATTAAGGAAGTGGGAATACTTTGTACTCCATCGTATACATTACTATAATTATACCAATCATATTCTGTAATAGGTGATATTGAAGTGAATCAGTCGTTAATTGTCCCATTCAAAAGGACATTATCTAACAATTGAGAGAACCACTTCATATTGGAACCTATAAGAAAGCAAATTTAAACCTGCCATATGTATCAGTAATTATCAATATAAAGTAGCTTATGATCTGAAACCTCGTCAGTAATTAAATACTTAGACGGTCAATGATTTGCTTGAACAAATTTGACAATTTGTTTTCGAACGGTGACCAGTTACTATCATAATTACAGCTGAATATTTATCATTGACCACCATAATACTCATGTATACTACAAGAGCTACATGCACATGATCTGGCCCGGAATTTGGAAGAATCGAGATCTACTTTGGAGAATTTTATAATCTTTAGAGAACTGTGCATGGCTGACATCCAAACAATGGCTGAGGCATACAGTGCGACCGCCAATTCGTCTTGGGATGACGTCTCCTCAGATCTCATCAGCGAACCAGAGCGGCAGTTCCTGGCAGCCATGGGTGTAGCTTTGTTCCTCGTAGGTACGACCGGAAACATCCTGGTGCTAGTCGCAATGGCGCTGTCGCGAAAACTCCAGACATGGTCCAACGTGTTCCTGGTGAACCTCAGCATCACCGATCTGCTGACAACTGCGATGGTCCCTTTCCAAATCGTAGCTTTGCTCAGCGGCGATGGGTGGCCCCTGCCGGACGTTATCTGCGAGATCGTCTCCGCAATTTTGATCACGACCATCCAGTGTAGCATCTCACCGTTGCCCTGATCGCCGTCAATAGATGTGTGCTCATTACAAAGCCAAGAAAGACGTATCAACGCGTCTTTTCAAAGAGAGTGATTATTGCTTTGGTGGCGCTCTCCTGGATGATTTCCTTCTGCACTCTCGTGCTCCCCCAAATGATCGACAGACAACTGGGGTACGACCCGTTTTCCCACCTCTGCATGTGGAACGCTATTCATCCAGGAGCTTCGAGGATTATTATCCCAGGGGCAGTTTATTGCTTCCTTAGCTTCAGCGTATGCATATTTTGCTACATCTGTATCTACCGTCACGTCAGGAAGAGTGCCTTCCTCCACAGCCAGAGGGCCCATACTATTAGACAATCGCAGGCATCTCGAAGGCTTCATTTAGGCAACCGTCGCCAGAAGAAAGTGGAGCTGATTATCACCAAAAACATGCTATATGTGATCTGCTGCTTCTTTCTGTTCGTCGGCCCGCTGGCCTGTCAGATGATGTTGCTTCAATTCCTGAAAGGAGACGCCCTAATTATGGGGCTACATTCATTTACGTATGGAGCAACCATTGTCACGGTTGACAGCTGTTTGAATCCGCTGATCTACGCTCTCAAACACCCGTACTTTAAGCTCGTCTTCTCCTGCATGCTGCGTTGCCGACTGAAGGATATTCCGGAACCTTCGAAATACCTGGCCGCTCTTATCCGAGTCCAGTATACGCCAAGGCGTGATGTTGGGATGTCATCGACGGACGAGACAACCATTCAGCTATAACCACAGACAAAACTGTCCGAGCCTTTAGAAAGTCAGGCTCACACCTTAAAATCCAAGGACATGGCGGACACCTTTCGTCGTCGGAAGAAAGTTGAGCAACATGATTTACGCATTCTCTCTTCTTTTTGTCAGACCACTGGCCTGTGATGATGATATGTTAGTGCGTCAACGACGGATTACACCGCCATTGACCAGCACAACCATAACCGTGGTCAAAACAGTCCAATTCTCTTGGAAATGATGCTTAGACCAAACCTTGATTTATATGTTTAGTTTATTTACTCTATACGTGTCAGTTGCTCCTTACATTTTGTCAGACCGCTGGCATGCCCTGTTACGTCAATGTGTGTAACCACAGAAAAGACAGTCCGGGCCGTTTGAAAATTAAGCTTAGACTACTCTCAATTGATATTTCAAAATAATATACTTATAAAGGGCCATCGCGGACATCTTACGTCGTCAGCATCGTCAGAAGACTGGGATGAACTGCGTCTTCGTGGTCGGTCGTAATTTATTTTTGTTAGATCAAGGACTCGTGCCTCTGAGTCCTTGGATAGATCACTGGCATGCAGTTTTACGTCAATGTGTGACGTGTGTATGTCAGCAACGAATTAATGAACGGACCATGTGGAAAAACAAGCAAAAGCACGATCATGTAAATCTAAATTCTTGGAACCTAGGTAAATGCGTGTTAAAGTCATGTTCCTGTCGGGTTTCTGTAATATTTACTGAAATCATTTAGTAGGTTCACGGCTTTGGAGAAGATGTGTACGGTTACGGGATGTGATATAAACCCCTCATAAAAAAGTTCCGCAATTCAAGTTTGAGCGTTCATATATTTCTCGTTTTACTTAATTACCGTTCATGAATTTGGTATCATTTGAAAGCTTGTATTCCCCATTTTCATTTATATGACATTTGTCATAAATATTGGTTGTATCATATCTAGTATGGTGTGTATGCGATGTATAAGTTGGTTTGCCTTAAAGGGACTTAGTAACATTGTCCAAATCCTCAAAATAAAATTGTAATTCTAGCGGTTCCTTTATACCTTGTTGTATTCGTATTAACAATAAAATCATGGGACAGCTTTCGGTTTTTCAAATTTCCCTTTCATTACAAAGATATGTATGATTGAAGTATTTAGATAAGAAAATCTCCGGGCGAGATTTTCATCCCTGTACAAAGTGAATGCAGTGAGTTGGTGAATATCACCCAATATCACTTTGCATTTTCGCTCATTACTTGGCCATACATTGTCCATTTGACCTGAAATTTTCACACAATACCCTGAGGACATATGAGATAACAACAGTATACATTGCATCAACCATTCAGCAGTTTTTGCACATCTCAACAAAGTTACTAGATCCCTTTAAGCTTAATTTGACATTATTTGTAAACGTGTATTTAGTTAATTAGTTTTTTATTTTTTTTATTTTTTTTTAGCAGATGTTTTTCTGCATTTATTAAAGAAAATTCAAAATCAACATATTCAAATAACAATACAAGTGTATAACATAATTGATTTACATAAAATGTGACATTTGATATCAATATAAAATACATATATATATATATAATTCAGAACTTAAATCAGTTGAATGTAATGCAAATAATCAAAATAAATGCAGGGGCAAACTATCATAAGCATGAATGCTTGAGTCGATAGCAGCCAGGAGGGGAGGGGGTACATGGCGCTGTTATTGGAGTATATAATAAAATAGAGTGTCACGCACAAGTGATTTTTCAGAAAGTATCTGAAAAAAAAGAAATATATTTTTTAAAAAAATTAAAAAATGGGAAGAAAGAAAGAAAAACAAGACAAAACAAAATGCAAGTGTGTGCATGTGGGTGAGTGCATGTGCAATAAGTGTTTGATTATTTTTTTTTAATGAACTGGTTATCTTAAAATTAGTCAATATAACGAAACAATTACAATACTTTAGACCCTGATTATGTTTATGAATATTTGGATATTAAATATTTTTTCATCGAAGCTTTAAATGAATAAAGAGATGCAGATTTTTTAATTTTGTTTAATTTTGTCAGGTAAAGCATTCCAAATGTCTGGACCATGGTGTCTTATTGATTTATAGGCCATAATAATTTTTGGGTTAGTTAAATGGAAGTCGGATGAGTGTCGTGTAGGATATGAGTGTATACTACTATTGTACACAAAAATATTTCGAAATGCTAATGGTATAGTATTTATCCAAAATTTATACATAAAGATTGCAGTTTGAAAAATGTGAATATCAGCAATTTGTAATGTTTTTAGTTCATAAAATATTGGATCAGTATGGGCTATATAATATGAATGTGTACAAATACGGAGTGCTTTCTTTTGAAGACGATAAATTAACATAATTTTCATCTTATTACTATTCCCCCATACAATGTTACAATAAGATATATGTGACAAAATGAGAGAATTATAAAGCATAAATATTGACTTTTGTGAAAGACAATATTTTAATTTATATAGAATGCCTATGCCTCTCGAGACTAACATACAAATATTATTAAAATGACTATTCCAAGTTAAGTTTGAATCAATCATTACACCTAAAAATGTAGTAACATATCATCTATTAAAATATTAAAATAAGGTGCATATTTAGAGTGTATATTTTTAAAATACATACAATTTGTTTTATTAATATTTAGAGAGAGTTTATTGGATTTGAACCAAGATGATAGTTTATTTAATTCTAGATTGAGGGTTGTAATAAGAATGTTTAAGTCTGTGTGTGAATAAAATACGTTAGTATCATCTGCGAACAAAACGTATGTTAGGAGTGGTGATGCATTTACAATATCATTCATATATATTAAAAACAATAAGGGACCTAAAATAGAGCCTTGTGGTGCTCCGCACTTCACAGTGGAAATATTAGATTTTTTAGATTTAAAAATAACATATTGTTGTCTATTACGCAAATAATCTTCACACCAAGAAAGTACAGTTCCTCTAACTCCATATGTTTTTAATTTACGTTCATTACGTTCATTATGCTTCTAAGGTACCCCGCTTATATTTACGAATATGGGGCAAAGTCCAAAGTGAAACATTGCACAATGCATTGATAGTGTCAACAGTAATATACACTCCTTTTGTTGGGAGAATAAAGTGTTCTGAGTGTTGAGGCGGTCATGCATCAATGTCAGTGGTACATTACCCTTTTCTTTGGAGGATGAAATGAGTCTTTATGATTTCGAGGTGGTGCAATAATGCTTTTGAATGTTGTAAGGAAGATTGAAAGTGTCTAATTGACTGATTGAGAAATAATCATTATGTTTGACTTTTAGACAGATTATTGCATGTTTTGTCATTTTTTCCAAGTTTACACAAAAATCCACTACAATTACAGTACAAACGACACCAGCTACCACCGGAGTTGATGATGCATTGCAGACATTGCTGGTTTGCAGGTAGTTTTGCGGGCTCACAAATTTGATACATACAGTCTGTTTCATAATTATTGTCTGTTCTGCCTATGTGTTGCCAAAGGATCTTGCAGACCGCACTTGCAGGCAGAGGCGTCGAGTCGTTTTTGCTATTGGGTGACCACTGAGAGAGCTAAAAACCGCACTTGCAGGCAGAGGCGTCGAGTCGTTTTTGCTATTGGGTGACCACTGAGAGAGCTAAAAACCACACTTGCAGGCAGAGGCGTCGAGTCGTTTTTGCTATTGGGTGACCACTGAGGGAGCTAAAAGCCGCACATTGGCATGCCCGAAAGTTTTATTATGCGCTCATTGAAAGTGTCTTGATGGCTCGAAGACCTGACTTTGTTGAGTCAAGGGGCACCCACATTTGGGGACAATAATGGGGGTTCAGGGGGCGGAGCCCCGGAAGCTTTTAGATTTCAGACATTTGCAACTCATATTATGTGTGCTAAAATTGTATAAAATAGTGAACTGAGCCTTGCATGAGATGGATCCACGTGATCCTGTATACTATAGAGTCATCGATAGAGTCTAGGGCATTGAGCTCCCATGAAACTAAGCAAGGGCGTCAACAACTTCTCAAAAGTGGAGGGGGACATTGCGAAGAAGCGAAGCGACCGAGCGGGGGAGGGTGTGGGAGAGGGTGTCCCCCTCCCACAGTAGGGAGCTTTTGTATTTTTTGGTGTGAAATTGTGCGATTTGGTGCACACCTGAGACAGAAATTTCTCGTAATATGAAGTGTATAAGTATGGAACCAAACATACATAATGAAAAAGAGAGGGGGACAATCTCCTCCACTTTCAAATGTGGGGGGACATGATATTCCAATTTGATTTGCGTTCAGCGCATATGGACAGAATTGACTGAAAGATATATAGGATTTCTCGGTCAATTTCGTAAGTAAGCCGAACAAATTCATTTTATGTTCAATCAATTTCGCCGATTCTGTCACCGCAGCTGTTATTTTTCGTTCAAATTCGTTTTTTAGCATTTGAATTCATAAAACGATCATTCAAAAACATTTTGTTTTCATTCGAATTAAAACGCGTTTCTTTTTCGTAAAATTTGCATTCAATTTAAAGCGAGACGATTCGCGATTACGTAACAACGTCTTCCGTGAATTCAAATTCGTTTCTTTGCATACAATTTCACACGTTTTGCAGACAAATTAAACATGTTAATCTCACCCAGTATGATCATAGAACCCCGCAAGCTTAGTTCCATGCTAAATCCATTTCAAATTGTACGGTTTGGTAAGCAACAAACATTTTACTTGTCCTCACTTGGGGTGTATACCCACTAAATCAACACTATTTAGCAACTGAACGATCATGTGTTAAGTAGATATAACCTATAGCCACATCATCGATATAGAATTAGCATGGTACTAAGCAAGTGTCTTGTTATGAATATGCAATGATATAAGTGCATGCAAAGTGTGTGTTTACAGACTACAGTTGTATTTATTGGAGTGGCGTTGGCGTACCATAATGGGACATTATGGTGGGGGGGGGGGGGGGGTTTCAATGCTATACATTGATTTATTTTCATGTTTTGATTGGTTTTGTTTTAGATAAATTATTCGATGTTTGTAATCTCTTTGAGGCCACTTATATTTGTGTAAATTATATTTAGTCTGTATTGAACATGTTAAGAACAATCTATGAGTATAAGTTCAATCACAATCATAATCACAATCAAAATCTGAATCACCATCACACTGAATCACAATCACAATCACGATCATGATCACAGTCACAATTACCATCTCAGTCACAATCTTAATCACCATCTCAATTATAATCACGATCACATACAGTAACAAGCACAATCACGCTACACAATCTAAATGAGTTTGATACATTGTTTTCTCACTGCGCGCACATCTCAATAAGACCCCGTTTACAGTGCAGGGCCGGGCCGCGAATTTTTTTTTCGTACTCGTAAGAGCAAATTTGATTTTTTTTTTCTTCTGCGTCTTGAGAGAGACTATCACTCGCGCATGCGCAAAGCCAAAATTTCCGCCTTTATAATATACCGACTTATAGCCACTAAATCTGACCTATAGCCACTAAATCTGACCCATAGCCACTAATCTGACCTATAGCCACCAAATTAGGGTTAGGGTTTGGGTTAGGTTTATATATCCCGAAAACCCGCTGCAAATTATCCCACTCACTGTGGCGCAATCGGTGACCTAAAGTCACCGGGTTCGAATCCCGCTCTTTCCTTCGTTTCTTTTGCGTAATCGTACTCGATGTTCGATATTATGAAAGTCGGAAATTTTGGCTTTGCGCATGCGCGAGTGATAGTCTCTCTCAAGACGCAGACAAAATCTATTTAATTTGCTCTTAAGAGTACGAACAAAAAATTCGCGGCCGGGCCGAGACGCGTCTCGGCCCTGCTTAAATTGCGGTACTCGGCCCCCCAATTTTGGTGCGTTTACAGTGGCGGTCTCGGCCCTCGTGGCCCGGCCGCCCTTTCAATATCTTGTTGTAGTGGCGCTCTGCATGTAAACAAACCATTATTTTGGAGGTACGCCGGGGTCACAGAACAAAGGCGCGTTATTTGCAATGAATTGTTTTCCCAATTTGGTACCGCATTTGGCCCTGCGTGCGTTTACAGTGAGAAAAAGCGGGGCCGAGACGCGTCTTGGCCGCGGCCGAGACTACCTCCAGAGCGGGGCCAAATGCGCGGCCACTTTTGGCCCCGCATTTGGCCTTTTGAGCGTTTACAGTGAAAAAAAGGCCGGGCCGAAACGCGTCTCGGCCCGGCCTTTTTTTTCACTGTAAACGGGGTCTAACTCGGGTCATGTGGACACAAATTAAAGAATACACGTATACAATCTGAAAACACATCACCGGATATGACAATACATGTTATATAACTCATTTGGTTTAATTTAGATGAGAATATACCATGTAATATACCATATGTTTGTAAAGATAGGCGAATACGAATGAAAACTTTGATAATTAGAATGACCCAAAGTGAAATTGAATGGTCCGGACGTCCGATTTGCCATTGTTGACGAAAATGAATGCAAACTGCGCATTTGTAAGCGGTTGTTAAATTGAATGAAACAAGTGCTAAATCCATTGACCAAATAAGTAAATCAAATGAAAAAGGTGCAATTTTGAATGAAATTTACAAGCCGACAGCTGTATTTCGCGAATTTGAATGGCATTTGTATCAAAACGAATGAAAAGCTTACGAAATTGACCGAGAAATCCTATATTATTTCAGATTTTTTTTTTTTCTGTGACGGTGTGCTATAGATGAGGGTTTAATAAACTTTGTTTGAGGTGAGCGTTTGAAAAATTACATAGCCCAACACATTTCAAAAGGTGAGTTCCCGCAACCGAAATGAAACTTGCAATATGAGAAACTGTATGCGCGCGAAGCGCGCGGCAATAAGTGATTTCGTGCGAAATCCATGATAGAATATCCATACCAAATAATATCAACGTAAAGGGGGAATACAAGCTTTCCAATGATACCAATTCAATGAACGGTTTTAAATTCGTTGGAAAAATAAACAAACAAATTAAAGTATGTTTTGGCTGCTAATGATTCGTTTACACCATGTCCCCGGCGGCCACAGCAGCCTCGTTTGCCCAAAACGTAGTGCGCCGTGAAAACGGAGTGAACTTGCTGGTATGATTTTTTTTTAGCACATCGTTATTTGTCGAGTCATCTCTAAAAAGTGATCCATATATTTCTAAACTTGCTGGTATGACGCGACATGTAGGATAAGTGTAGGAAAATGTAATCATATTGTGCTTTTTTAGTTGGCGAGCAGTCCCTTAAATGTGAACTGAATACACAAAATGGAGGACCAATTTCGCACCTCGGCGGCATCAGCGGCTCGGCCAGGCAGAGTCATCCTCTGGGAGACCCCGCGGTCCATGTCCACGGGGTTCGCCAAGTGCATTGGGGGTATTCCCGGGTGCGAGATGTGGATGGAACCAATGTGTTGGTGTTCCATAGCGGCCCGGTTGTTGCAGTTTGAGAGTCAGGAGCGACTCCCGTACGAGTATGAAGGGAACGAAGACGTCTATGCTCGGGCCGCTGCTTGTTTGCGCTCGACAATCGGCGGGGAGTGGGACCCTCCTGAACGACTGTCGTAAGTTTGAATTAAAGGTCCCATGCCATATAAGTACATGTTGAATTATTTGTATCTGCATCGGTGTATACATCAAATATCTGTTAACTGTTTGATATATAAAAACAATCATAAATATATATATATTTTTACACAAATTGTTAGCAATTATGTTTGCTGTTTTTTGCTAAGCCACACCTCTTTAAAAAAAACTCTCCTGTGAATTTCTTCTTGTGACATCATGTACCGATCACTATTAAGTTACTAATACGGTGAATAATGCTAATTCTCCCAAGCTGAGCGCCTGCTCACAATATTATCACATGTGTGAATACACTATCAACTCGCACAACTTTCAATGTCATAAAACCTAAACCATCATTAGGACAAGAAAGGCACTGATAAGCTATTGACATCATCTGTCATATCACTGGTCAGCTAACATGAACAAAAGACAAAGGACACTAACAAGAAGAACATGCCCACAATAGCATGCCCTGCATGCTTCCCTACCATAGCTCATCAGTGCCCTTCTTGTCCTAATGATGGTTGAGCTTTTCTAACAAAGCAACTGCTACTGAAATTGAAAGTAAATGATGATATTGTGAGCAGGCGCTAATTAAGCTTGGGCGAAGGTGCATTGTTCATTTTATTAGTAAATGAGTAGTGATTGACAGATGATGTCACAATAATAATTTTACTCTGGAGAGTTTTTTTAAGATGTGGGGCTTAGCAAAATAATTGCTAAAATCTTTTAAAATCTACCAAACATTTTTAGGTCAAGCTGTTTACAAATATTTCGTGTGTGCCCTGATAATAATAATAATAATAATATACAACATTTATATAGCGCTTAATACAATGTTTCTAAGCGCTGAGAAATTAAAGAGAGAATATTGACCAATAAACAAAAAACTTAATACAGACTTACAAAACAAATACATATTAACTAAATTACGATTGTGTATACAAGTGCGTTTTTAACAAAGATTTGAAAGAGTCCATGGTGGGGGCACTTCTTATATCTATGGGTAAATTGTTCCAGAGTGTGGGTGCTATAGAGGAGAAGGCACGATCGCCGTATCTTGTCATGGTGCGGGTACTTGGGCATAGCTGTAGATGGGAAGTTGAGGCAGAACGTAAACGTCTCGTTGATGAGGATGTCGATGTGGAACGGAGGGAAACCAGTTCTTGAAGGTAAGCTGGGGCAAGTTTGTGAACGATTTTAAAGACAAGCAAAAGGATTTTGAAGGAAATACGTTGTTGGATCGGGAGCCAGTGAAGAGATTGTAGAATAGGGGTGATGTGTTCGGTCCTTTTGGTACGGGTGACTAGCCTTGCAGCAGTGTTCTGAATACGTTGAAGAGGTGCAATGTGAGAGTTTGGTAGACCGGCAAGTAAGCTATTACAGTAATCGAGGTGGGATGAGACAAATGCATGTACTAAGCGTTCAGTTGAGGTTCTGTCAAGGTATCTCCGTATCTTCCCAATTTTACATATTCCCCATGAAGCAGATTTACAAGTATTACGGATGTGTTGTTGGAGCGTGAGATTGCTGTCTAATACAATTCCGAGGTCTCGTGAACTTTCGGAGCATTTGACGCTTCCTGTTTGTAATTGAAGATTGGGGAGCTGGGTGGGGTTCCGGAATTTTGAGGTGATGTGGAGCATTTCAGTTTTAAGTTCATTCAGTTGAAGTTTGTTGTCGACAGACCACTTTTTTACATCCTCAATGCAGAGCTCGAGTCGATGCATGGCGTCAGATTGCTCATTGGGCTTCAGGATGAGATAGATTTGTGTGTCATCAGCATAGACAGCATGTTGGATTCCATTGTGAGTGTTGATGATATTTCCAAGTGGGCCAGTATACAGGATGAACATAAGTGGCCCTACTACAGAGCCTTGTGGCACGCCGTGAGCGATGGGAAATGGTTTTGATAATGCACCATTTACAGTTACCTTCTGACTACGACCATTCAAATAGGATATGATCCACTGTAACACCGTTCCTCTGATACCGTAATCAGCCTCCAGACGTTGACAAAGTGCAGCATGATCTAACGTGTCAAACGCTGCAGAGTAGTCCAATAATATTAAGACAGCTTCCAGTCCTTTGTCAATTGCGAGGAGGAGATCGTTGAGAACCTTCACCAGGGCTGTCTCAGTTGAATGAAAGTGGCGATACGCGGACTGAGAGCTGGGGAACAGCCGATTCTGGTCCAGGTATGTTCTTAGCTGAGCTGCCACGATTTTTTCCAAGACCTTCCCAAGGAATGGTAGGTTGGCGATTGGTCTGTAGCTTTGAAGATCATTTTTGTCAAGACAGGGCTTCTTCAAGAGTGGTGTAATATGGGCAGTTTTGAAGGACTCAGGAACAATTCCTGATGATAGGGAGAGATTGATGATGTGAGTTATTGAAGGAATCAGTTCATCAATACAAGACTTCACGAGCCAAGTTGGAACGGGGTCTAAGCCGCAGGATTTACTCGGAAGTGACTTGATCAGGTGTTTAATTTGAGTTTCAGGAACAGGATTGAAGTCTGAGAGACTGAAGTCCTTAGAGCCTGCATGTTGTGTAGGTATCGGCAGACCAGTGACAGTGGAAGCTGAGAATGAGGAAACAATTCCACTTATCTTGTCGATGAAGAAGTTGCCAAAGTCATTTGCCAATTCCTCGTCAGATGTATGATTGGGGAAGGTAGCAGCTTGGTTTGGAGAAGACAGCTTCTTAACAATCTGAAAAAGCTTCTTAGCATCTGCTTCCGCAATTTCGTCTTGGAAGTATTTGGATTTTGCATTGAAGAGTTTGTTATAATATGACTTGCATTCAGTTCGAAACAGATCCTTGTCGATGCAGAGACCAGATTTGAGCATCCGACGCTCGGCTCGACGCCTGTGTCGTTTTGCTTCCTTCAGCTCCTCGTCGTACCATGGTGCGTTTGGTCTAATAGTAACAGTCTTAGTCTGGACTGGAGCATGTTTATCAAGAAGTTGAGTCAGGCTGTCATTATAGAGAGCAGTAGCATCAGAAAGATTGGTTACATGTGTGGGTGGAGTTAAAGACTCAAGGATGTCTTGTTTGAATAGGCAAACATCAATACTCCTAAGTTTACGGTAGGATACTTTCTTCTTTGGGTTCTGAGGCTTGGCCAGTTTGACTGCAGTAATAATTGCAGAATGATCAGAGGGCATTCCAGATTGGATACTAACTGCAGTGATGATGTCATCAATCTTCCTACTGAGTACCAGATCAAGAGTGTGGCCCGCTCGGTGAGTTGGTTCAGTGACATGTTGTTGAAAGCCAAGAGAGTCAACGGAATTCAGGAAACTCTTGGCATGGTTGTCACTTAAGTCGTCAACATGTATGTTAAAGTCGCCGACAAGGATAGGACAGTTATCAGCAATGGCAGCAGACTCCAGCAGAGTGAGGAATTCTGATAAGAATGAACTGTTGGTTAATTTATTCCGAGACGATGGTGGTGGTCTATAGATTGCAAAAATCCTTAAAACGGAGGCAGGCGATAGGTGGAATGTGATATCCATGAGCTCAAAAGATGTAAACCGGTGTGTCTCATTCAGTGATATACTGACTGAGGAGCGATGGAGCACGAATAAGCCTCCTCCTTTAGAGCTTGTTCTCGGTTGCTGTATAATGCAGTAGTTTGGAAGAGTAGACTTCATATCAGCTATGACATGATCATCTCGGCGGTCACCAGTGAGCCAGGACTCGGTGATAACAAGAACGTCAAGGTCGCTGTCAATAACCAGATCGCTGATACAGGCGGTCTTGTTGGCCATGGAACGAGCATTCCATAAACCAATGCGAGTTTCTTTGTTCATTGAGTCCCTGGATGTTGTGATAGTCTGCTGAGGTACAAGTGTAGGGGCTACATGAACAGGTGCAGGTATAGGGGCTGCAGGTACAGGTGCAGGAGCTGCAGGTACAGGTGCAGGAGCTGCAGGTTCTCTGGATCCATCATTGGTTGAGACATCTACTGCAATAGGTCGAAAATATCGGGTCCTGTTGGCTTGCTGTCTGGGTTTTCTCCCCCTTCTCGTTCTCTTCCTACGCGAGATCTGAAGAGAGGTTAGATTCTGCCATAGTGTGGGAGACAGTCGTTGTTTACGATCGGTGTGGTGGCCAACATCAAGCAGTTGATCTCTGTGGTATGAGATACTTTCTTGAGCTGGTAAAATGTTACTTGGTTGGGCATCAGGACCGGGATTTGGGCTGATATCACCGTCAAGCAGAATGGATGTTTGGAAGGATGCATCTGCATTCGGGTAATAAGAAATCCGTCTACCGCAGAATTTAGTGCGCAGTGTCTGGAGTTGAGGCCGCAGTTGAAATACAGAACACGTATGACTGTATTCACGCTTCAATGGATGGTCATGTTCACTGCATGCAGTGTAGCTTTTCAACAAGCATAGGCAGAGAAGGAACACAAAAGTGCACTTCACGGCTTCCATTGTTGTAAGGGAACTGTCTATTGTTCACCACAAAAGGTTTGCCCTGCATGGCATGCGTGCTTGAGTGCTCAGCAAAAGTCTGTGTACAAATACATGCTACAAAATGGCTGCATGTAGCTCAGTGTGCAATAGCAATGAGTAGGATTGCAAAGTCTAGAGCAGATCAACTGTAATGGCACACAACGGCCAAAAATTGCCCAACACGATCAGAAGGTCTGAATAAGACAACTGTTAAGAGGTGCTGAACAAATTCGAACGAAAACACACAAAATAAGACATAAAAGCAGGAGCACAGAAGAGGAGCTACCTTGAGGGTAGGTGCTCACTCACCTACAGAAGTCAACATGTATTTGCGTGGCATGGAACCTTAAATAAGTTTGTTTTATGTTTGATTTAAGACGTCGTACACTGTTAAAACGCTGTGTAAAAATGGTTGTTGAATCTTTTTATACAACATTAGGTGTAGCATGAATAGTTATAGAAAGAAGGGTTGTGTAAAGCGGCCATTGTTCAAGCGCTGTTGAAAAGTGTTAAATCACGTGATAGTTTCGACCGCGAAATCACCGCGACAAAACCCCTTTTGTCCCCCAGCAGACCAAGCGAACCGAGTTAGCGCAGTCAGTAGCGTGTTAGACTTATAACCCAAAGACCCCCGGTTCGATTCCGACCTTGCCGCTTTTTAGTACAATCCTTTTGTATTTGCTATTTCAACAACAGGGTTGTTGAAATTTATTCTAAACAACAGTCTGTTGTTGAAAAAAATTAAAACAACAGTTGTGTAAACTTTAAACAACTGGGGTTGTTGAATGTTTTCAACAACAGTTGGATGGTTCATATGTTAAACAGCGGTTGTTGAAAATTTTCAACAAGTTGTTGAATTTGTTTACACAGCGTTTTAACTGTGTAGCTTGTGTGTGTTTTAGACGGCACGTAATTGTGGTGAGGGGGCAAACCCTCACCAATATATATTACCAATACAAAAAAATTATATTAGATAAAAACGTGCCCCCACACCCACCCGACCTATTGCGTATGCACCAAGCTTACATGAAGTGCAATATGCATTTATGATGCACGAGTACGGATATCTTTTTCATATTGTGCTGATTACAGCTCGTTGTTAGAAAAAGTCGAGTCGATAAATGGGATATATTAAAACGATTGGGTCGTTACGGTTTGGGGGTGACAGGTTAAATTAATTCGGCTGTTCGTAAAGCCTCGGCCTAACGAGCACATGTTCGGAAACTATGTACAAAGCAATTGAAAATGAACAACACAAATGCATCATCAAAGCAAGTGGGCGAACAGTTCTGTTAAAAAATAGTATTTTTCATCTAAATTCTTACACATGCAGGATATCCCGTGCTAAGACCTTGATTGAGGCATCCACTGCGAAATACGTGTTTATGAAAGAGCATTCTTACGCCATGTTTATCGCATCGGACGAACGAAAGCAGTTTATCCCCGAAGGATTCCGACACGCCTTTCTCATTCGGGAACCATCGCTAGTCTTCACGTCGCACCGCAAAGCCAGAGTGACTCGCCTCAACGATCTGAACAAGCTTGCAGACGGTGGGAGAAAGTTTGATCTACGATTTAATGATTCTAGCCTTCCTCCTGTAGACACGCACTTCAAAAACCATCTCAATCTCTGGAAGTACATCCGAACGCACGTCGACCCCAACGTGATTGTAATCGACGCTTCCGAGCTCGCGTCAAAACCGGCCGAAGTGTTGCCGAAGTTTTGCGAAGTCATGGGGTTGCCGTACAACGATTCACTCTTAGAATGGGACGATAAAATTGAGTCTACAGATTCCTGGAATTGGCCCTGCAAGGACTTTCGTTCTAATTTAAAGCGCTACTTAGGTGTTTCTTTGGCAAGTAGTAAATTCTTGCCACCCAGGGATCCTCTACCACGTGATCAGTTAACAGATGACGTCATTGCTTTATCAGACGAGGCTCGACCCTTCTATCAGGAGATGTTCGAAAGTCGACTTGTAGTATAACATTTTTAAGATAATCTTCAGTTCTGATATATAAATGTATGATATTTAACTTAATAACTCCAATGCCGTTTGCTAATGTATGATTTTGTTTCGTCTGGTCACCAGAGGGCCTTTGTATTATTTGTATGAGGGGGCAACCCGGTGTGGTCGCGGAAAAAGTCCGGCCGCGGAATAAGACTGAGCAGTGCAATTTAGGAAGATTGCTGCAAACTTCAATTTGCGTAGTTTTAGCCACCAAATTTAATCAAAGCCACTAAATCTAACTATAGCCACCAAATCTAACATATAGCCACCAAATATAACATATAGCCACCATATTTCGGGTTAGGGTAAGGGTTAGTTTTGTTCGCAACCATATTTTTGAAAATTGAAGTTAGCAACCAAAATAATATATTGGCAAGTCGGCCAAAATCCGCGCGCGGATCTTGTCTGCCCAGTCTTATTCCGCGGCCGGACTGATTCCGCTACCACACCGGACACAACTAATGGTAGGGCGGCCTAGCTACCTGGGGCACAGACAATTATTTTGTGGGGATACGTGTAACCCAAGGTCCTCCGTAACTACGCCCCTGGATGATACTAAACTAAATGGGGCTGGTAAAAACAATCTCCTGCAAACGTGTAATTGTGTAAATATTGAGCTGGATTAAAGTTCACGATTAGCTACTTGATAGTAATAGTATTATGAGAGGAAAACTATTCCGGACCCGAACATGACTAGGCTAGAATTCTTGCTAGGTGTGCAAAGTTGTTTAAAGGGGTAGTTTAGTTTTGGTAAGGCTGAACTTTAGTAACCAAACCTGGACAGTAACACTATAAACTAATGGTTATAACTCCACCATGCTCGAAATGTATACAAAATTACAAACGACTAAGTAAAAAGCCCGTTATCATTCAAAAAGAGCCATTAAAACTCAAGAGGGCGCTTTCTTAAAATGCATTGGTTTCAACCATTTTTCATAAAAAATTATGTATGTGATGTTTTTATTGAAATAATGATTAAATAGAGAGATCATCAACACCTATTTAAAAAAAAGCTTTGAACATTTTTGAAAAAGTGCAAGCATTTTTTTAATTTTTTGAAAAAATCATCTAATTATTTGGGCCCCAAATAATTATAAGATCAGATATATTTATTGATATTTCAGCCGTTTCTGGGTCGATTTTGACCAAAATTTAATAAAGTTTATTCTGCCATTAAAATTGCATGTTCTCTCAAATTCGACACTCAGTTTTTCATTACCTCACAAAAAAATTGTGATGTGCAGCTTCCTCTCTACCAAAACTAAACTACCCCTTTAAGTTTGCATAATATGTAAATTCAACATAAATCCATCAAATAAATGTAATGGCTTTACATCTTTGACGACCGAAATCGTTTCAAGTTTGTATTTGTTTTTATTTAAGTTGTGGTGAACCCTAACCCAATGTACGCTGAAGGATATCCTGGAATCATCAAAATACCTGGCCTATCTGCAAGTTCAATTTGACCGAGATTTTACCGGAGTGGAGATTTCAGACAGGGTGAACTTGCTGGGTATTATTATAACATTGTATAACGCGACACGTACATTTTGTATTATTACACTTTAGCATTCTGTGTAGTGTTCTTTAGTGCTTCGTATATTGGTGGTTAGCAGGACCTTATTTGAGCATAGCCATAGCAGTTGATGTATCGACTCTAAAAGGAGAACTGAATTAAAAACATGGCGGACACATTTCGCATCACCACTCGGCCAGGCAGAGTCATCCTTTGGGGGCTCCCGCGGTCCATGTCCACGGGGTTCGCCAAGTGCATCGGGGGTATTCCTGGGTGCGAGGTGTGGTTGGAACCCCTTACCTGGTGCAGCATAGCGGCCAGGCCGCTGCAGTTTGAGAGTCAGGAGCGACTCCCGTACGAGTATGGAGGGAACGAGGACGTCTATGCTCGGGCCGCTGCCGGGTTGCGCTCGACGATCGGCAGGGAGTGGGAACCTCCTGAACGACTCTCGTAAGTTCGTGTCTCTTTAATGGCTGCATAATAATATATATCAGTGACGTAGTATGGAGAGCAGGTATTTATATGGCAAGCTACTAGTGGGGAAGGGGCAACCTTTATTCTCTATTCTCTACTTTTGTTTCCTGTATCACTGTAAACTTGCACTTTTTACCAGCTGGGATGAGGGTATTATCCCTGTGGTCCATGAAATGTTTCACTGACTGACTATATTGTTTGCCTGTAAAAGAGATACACGAACCAGTCAAAATGAGAAGAAGTAAAAGGGTAAAGCATCGAGGGATATTAAAGGGGTTGGGTAGTGATGTTTTTTAGGAAACGGGTTAACGGGATTCGGGTTTTGTAAAACCTCGGCATATAAGCGAAGCACTTCTTTGGAAAATATGCCTAACGCAAATAAGCAATTAAACAAATTTAACAAAAATGTATTTATAATTAAGGTTAGCATGCGAATATATCCGTCAAAAAAAAAAATCAAATTTTCACTAAATTCTTTACCACGCAGGATATCCCGTGTTAAAACCTCGATTGAGGCTTCCACTTCTAAATACGCGTTGGTGAAAGAGCTTTCATTCGCCATGTATACCGCATCGGACGAACGAAAGCAGTTTATCCCCGAAGGATTCCGACACGCCTTTCTCATTCGGGAACCATCGCTAGTATTCACGTCGCACCATCCAGAGTGTCTCATAACTACATATCATGTTAATGCGATGGACAAACTAAAACGATATTTAATTGAAATTAAATTGAATTAGAGGTTTTTAATCATTTAAAGGGATCGAGTAACTTTGTTGACATGTTCAAAAAGTGATGAATGGTTGGTACACTGTGCTGTGATCTGATATGTCCACTGAGTATTGTGTGAAATTTCACGTTTATGTTATATGGCCGAGTAATGAGCGAAAATGCAAAGTGATATTCACTTAAACTCGTTGCACTCCGAACACTTCAATCGTAAGTATCGTTTTAACGAAATGGAAATTCGAAAAACCGAAACCTGTCCCATGCTTTTTGGACTGGCCACATATCACCGGATAGCGTAAACGTATGCCCAACATGGGGTAACATTTTCAATCTATGTTCGTCTCCGTTCGTATGCGTTGCTTGTCCGTTCTTTGTCAGGCGATGTACGTTGTTCTATCCGGTGGTATGTTTTGTGAATAAAGCAATGGAGACGCCTTTCACCACCGGATAATTTGATTTCGCAAATTTTCTATTCGTTGGGCATCCGTTTACGCTATCCGGTGATATGTGACCAGGCCTTTTATTCTTACGAGAACCGCTAGAATTCCAAGTAAGTTTTGAGGATTTGGACAATGTTACTTAGACCCCGTTTACAGTGCAGGGCCGGGCCGAGCCGCGCCTCGGCCCGGCCTAAATTGCGGTACTCGGCCCCCCAATTTTGTGCGTTTACAGTGGCGGGCACGGCCCGGCCGCCCTTTCAATATCTTGTCGTAGTGGCGCTCTGCATGTAAACAAACCATTATTTTGGGGGCGCGCCGGGGTCACAGTGCAGATCAGAGGCGCTGGTTATTTGTAATGAATTTGTAATGAATATCCTATGACGTAATGATCCTTTCACTTCCGGGGTCACATATTTGGTACCGCATTTGGCCCTGCGTGCGTTTCCAGTGAGAAAAAGCGGGGCCGAGCCGCGGCCGAGACAACCTCCAGAGCGGGGCCAAATGCGCGGCCACTTTTGGTACCGCATTTGGCCTTTTGAGCGTTTATAGTGAAAAAAAGGCCGGGCCGAGCCGCGGCCGAGCCGCGGCTCGGCCCGGCCTTTTTTTCACTGTAAACGGGGTCTTAGTACCTTTAAACTGGTCATCATCACTGCAGCTGATCGCGACCGCTTTACCATATCATCCGCTTCGTGCATTACGGTAATGTCCTTAACCCATTCAAACATATCGCTGTGGTGCAAATTTTAAAATTATCACATACAATGTTATAGAGACATGAAAGAGGTAATATAGGCAATCTGCTCGGCTATATTATAGATGAATATAATTTTCTTTTTAAGACAGGAAGATGTAACACCCAAACCCATCATCATTAACTCATCATGACCGCTTTCTAATTAACCATATCACCCTCTTCTCGCAAGACTTGCATGCCAATAAAAAATACATTCGGATAACAATTCGTAAAAATAAAGAAATACAAGGACGGTGTCCTCTTATATGAAAATAATTATATTATATACATTATGGAGATGTTAAAGGTAATTTGATTTGATGAATATTAAATTGAAAAGGTTATGGATGTTAAATAATATAGGTTTTCTCGGCCAATTTATTAAGCTTCTCATTCGTTTTGATAAGCGTGTCATTCAATTTCGCGAAATTGAGCCGAAGGCTTGCAATTGTAGTTCAAAATTGCATTTTTTCCCATACGATTTAGCTCTTTGGTCAAGTGATTTACCACTTTTAGCATTCAATTTAAAAAAACACGCTATTTGCATTCAATTTCCCCAACGGATTTTACGGAAGGCGGTATTACGTAATCACGAATTTTCTCGCTTTAAATTGAATGACAATTTTACGAAATAGAAACACGTTTTAAATCGAATGCAAACAAAATGTTTTCGAATGATCGTTATATGAATTCGAATGCTAAAAAACGAATTTGAACTGCAAAATACAGCTGCGGTGACAAAATCGGCGAAATTGAATGCACACAAAATGAATTCGTGAGGAGTTAATAATGTCTACAAATAAAGGCCCGGTCACATATCACCGGAGAGCAAAAACGAATGCTATCAAATTATGCGGTGATGAAAGTCGTCTCCATTGCTTCATGCACAAAACACTCCGCCGGATTGAACAACGCACATCGCCTGACAAGGAACGTACAAGACACGCATACGAACGGAGACGAACGGATTGAACATTGTACCACCCGTGCATGGGGCATCTGTTTATCTATCCGGTGATATGTGACCGTGCCTTAACCAGTCATGCCTCGATGACAAGTGGTTCGATAGACCGCATCACAGAGAGGGAGGGGTCACCTCTCACATTCCCCGACACATTTTCACCCCGTCACACCTATAACTCACGGTGAGAGTTGATATGGCAACCACAAAGTATATTACTGAATAGAAAAACAATGGAAGATGAAGTAAATCTTCTGATTCATATCGTGGTCTGTTCCATATATCGGATCAGGGTCCCGTTGCAGAAAGAGTTACAATCGATTGTACAGTTACAATTAATTGCAACTTTATACAATCAATTGCAACTCTTTCTGCAACGCCCAGATTATCGAAGTAAAATAATTGTAATAGTTGGTAGCAAATTTAAAAGTTTATTTGTGCAAATAAATGTTCCATTCTTGTTAATACAAGTTATAATGCAATAAACATGATAAGACATAATCGCATACATATGCATTGAACAAAGTATTACTTGAAAGGCATTCATTTTGTTTGTTAATCGCATTGAGTATATTGAAATTAGATGAATTGGAGTTGCTTTTTGCCCAAAAGAAACGTGCATAACTGCTGTTGATAGGCCGCAGAGGGCCTGCTAGGCATTCTAGATAACTTCGCATTGAGCATGTTGAGTACTGTTTTTACTAGTTTTACACTCACACTTGCACGCGCATCGTAATCATGGGAAAACGAACAAAGAGAGTATTTCGTGTTTGACAACGTGGGAATGAATAGCAACAACGGCAACAACGACATCGACAATGGCGAGGACAGCAACGAAGACGACGGCAGCAACAACGACGATGTCGACAACTACGACAACAACGATGACAACGACAACAACGGCAAAGACAATAAAGACAACAACGACCACGACAGTGCCAACTGGGCGTTAAGAATGGTTGTCCAAGTTAGTTCTTGTTTTCAAGTGGGAAGGGGGTGACTACGAATGGGACAAGATTATTGTTCCCCTGGTTATACTGCACAGCCTCTCCCTCACAATGGGAAAATATATAAATCTGTTTTCTTCTTTTTCTTTAATCCTTTTGTTTTCTCTTTTTCCTTGGGGGGAGGGGGGGGGGGCAAGATGCCCCTCCTAAACACGCACATATCATGAGAAAACCTGCCCTCCCCCTTTGCCTTCCCGGCCTTTATTTACGTGGCTATGCTACTGGTCGGAATCATACATAACGGAAATATGAAATGCACCTTACTACCTTACTACCTGACTACGGTAGGTGCATTAGAGTTTTCCATATCAAGAGATTATTATATTGAAATAATTAGCTTTAATGGGTACAGTCCGTCGCTAATGATTCCATTACCATGATTACACGTGACATTGTATAACAATTAATATAATCGCTCTCTATTCGTACATATAAGAAAGCAAAAGCAAACATGTCAAAATATTATTAATTATTAATATGAAATAGATTATGGACTGAAAACTTGTCAGTAATTAAATAATTAGACGGTCAATGATTTACTCAAACACAAACACAATTGGTAAAAAATATCATCTCTCAAGAATTTCATGACCTCACTTTACTTTGCCATGATAAGGAAGTGGGCATAATGTGCACTTCCATCGTACACATTACTATATACAAATCAAATTCCGTAAAAGGTGACATAATTTTGATCGAAGTGCATTAGTCGTTGTTCCATTAAAAGTGACATTACACAACAATTAATAGAATCACTTCCTATTGGCAACCTATAATCATGATAATACAGCACATTTAAACCTGTCATATGTATTAGTAATTATCAAAATAAAATATTTTAAGAGCTGAAACCTCGTCAGTAATTGCTTTCTAGACGGTCGATTATTTGCTGGAAAAAATTGCCTTCTACCATGTCTACAGGCTAGGTACAAATCTAAACTTACAGTTAATAGCCACACTTTATTTGCTTTGATTCGCAACATGACTGTACAAACAGGAATATGGGAGTTTAATTCCATGGTACAAAGTGGACGTATATTATACATTATTGTATCTTATTTATGGAAAAGATGACGTAATGTGAATTCAAGTAGATTATTCAGCAGGTATATGACTGTCATGACTACAAAATTAACTAATGTTTTCGAACGTTGACCAGTTATCATCATAATTACAACTGAATAATTATTATTGATCTCCATAATACTCCCGGATACTACAAGAGCTACATGCACAGACTTTGGCCCTGGTTTTCGGATTTCAGGATCGACGTTTTCGTGAGAAAGTCGTAATCTATGGATGAGCTGTGCATAGCGGACCTCCAAAGAATGGCTGAGGCATACAGAGCGACCACCAATTCGTCTTGGGATGACGTCTCCTCAGATCTCATCATCAGCGAGCCAGAGCGGCAGTTCCTGGCAGCCATGGGTGTAGCTTTATTCCTCGTAGGTACGACCGGAAACATTCTGGCGCTAGTCGCAGTGTCACTGTCACGAAGACTCCAGACATGGTCCAACGTGTTCCTGGTGAACCTCAGCATCACAGATATGCTGACAACCGCGGTGGTCCCTTTCCAAATCGTAGCTCTACTCAGCGACGATGAGTGGCCACTACCGGACGTTATCTGCGAGATCGTCGCCACAATCTCGATCACGACCATCCTGTGTAGCATCATCACCGTTGCCCTGATCGCCGTCAGTAGATGCGTGATCATAACAAAGCCGAGAAAGACGTATCAGCGCATCTTTTCAAAGAGAGTGATTATTGCTTTGGTGGCGCTCTCCTGGATGATTCCCTTCTGTACTCTCGTGCTCCCTCAAATGGTCGAAAGACAACTGGGGTACGACCCGTTTTTTCACCTCTGCATGTGGGACGCTATCCATCCAAAAGCTTCGAGGATTATTATCCCAGTGGCAGTTTATTGCTTCCTTAGCTTCAGCGTATGCATATTGTGCTACATCTGTATCTACCGTCACGTCAGGAAGAGTGCCTTCCTCCACAGCCAGAGGGCCCATACTCTTGGACAATCGCAGGCATCTCGAAGGCTTCGTTCAGGCAACCGTCGCCATAAGAAAGTGGAGCTGATTATCACCAAAAACATGCTATATGTGATCTGCTGCTTCTTTCTGTTCGTCGGCCCGTTGGCCTGTCAGATGATTTTGCTTCCGTTCCTGGAAGGAGACGCCCTGCTTATGGGGTTGCATGCATCTGCGTATGGAGCAACCATTGTCACGGTTGACAGCTGTTTGAATCCGCTGATCTACGCTCTCAAACACCCGTACTTTAAGCTCGTCTTCTCCTGCATGCTGCGTTGTCGACTGAAGGATATTCCGGAACCATCGAAATACCTGGCCGCTCTTATCCGAGTCCAGTATACGCCAAGGGGTGATGTTGGGATGTCATCGATGGACGAGACAACTATTTAGCAGTCTAACTATAACCACAGACAAAACTGTCCGAGCCGTTAGAAAGTCAGGGTCACACCTTCAAATCCAAGGACATGGCGGACACATTTCGTCGTCGGAAGAAAGTTGAGAAACAGCATTCACGCGTTCTCTCTTCTTTTTGACAGACCACTGGCCTGTGATGATGATATGTTAGTGCGTCAACGACGGATTACACCGCCATTGACCAGCACAACCATAACCGTGGTCAAAACCGTCAGATTCTCTTGGAAATGATGCTTAGACCAAACCTTGATTTATATGTTTAGTTTATTTTACTCTATACGTGTCAGTTGCTCCTTACTTGTTGTCAGACCGCTGGCATGCCCTATTACGTCAATGTGTGTAACCACAGAAAAGACAGTCCGGGCCGTTTGAAAATGAAGCTTAGACTACTCTCAATTGATATTTCAAAATAATATACTTAAAGGGCCATCGCGGACATTATACGTCGTCAGCATCGTCAGAAGACTGGGATGAACTGCGTCTTCGTGGTCGGTCGTAATTTATTTTTGTTAGATCAAGGACTAGTGCCTCTGAGTCCTTGGATAGATCACTGGCATGCAGTTTTTTCGTCAATGTGTGACGTGTGTATGTCAGCAACGAATGAATGAACGGACCTTGTGGAAAAACAAGCAAAAGCACGATCATGTAAATCTAAATTCTTGGAACATAGGTAAATGCGTGTTAAGCCCGGCGCAGACAGAGCCGACTCGACCCGATCCGACTGATTTCAATCAGGCTAGAGGTGGGCCCGGTCGGTCTGATCCGTTTCATCGTGTTGAATTGGCCCCAAATAGCATCCGACTGTCTTTCGACTGGCAATATGTGTGTCGCAAGGCACTGAAACTGAGCCGATCCGAATGAAAACCAGTCGAATCGGATCGAGTCGGCTCTGTCTGCAGAGGGCTTAAAAGTCATGTTCCTGTCAGGTTTCTGTAATATTTACTGAAATCATTTAGTAGGTTCACGGCTTTGGGGAAGATGTGTACGGTTACGGCCTATTACGGGATGTGATATAAACCCCTCATAAAAAGTTCCGCAATTCAAGTTTGAGCGTTCATATATTTCTCGTATTACTTAATTACCGTTCATGAATTTGGTATCATTAAAAAGTTCCGCAATTCAAGTTTGAGCGTTCATATATTTCTCGTTTTACTTAATTACCGTTCATGAATTTGGTATCATTGGAAAGCTTGTATTCCCCATTTTCATTTATATGACATTTGTCATAAATATTGATTGTATCATATCTATTATGGTGTGTATGCGATGTATAAGTTGGTTTGCCTTATGCTTAATTTGAAATTATTTGTAAAATTGTATTTAGTTAATTAGTTTATTATGCTTCTAAGGTACCCCGCTTACAAGCTTTGCTTTCAAGGGGCACCTCGACAATTTGTTGATTTTCTTGTATTTTATGTATTTTGATATTTGGTTGAAATAAATAAATGAAATAAAAATGGAATGTGCATTACAACCGAATATGGGGCAAAGTCCAAAGTGAAACATTGCAAAATGCATTGATAGTGTCAACAGTGTACGCTCCTTTTGTTGGGAGAATAAAGTGTTCTGAGTGTTGAGGCGGTCATGCATCAATGTCAATGGTACATTACCCTTTTCTTTGGAGGATGAAAATGTGTCTTTATGATTTCTAGGGGGTGCAATAATGCTTTTGAATGTTGTAAGGAAGATTGAAAGTGTCTAATTGACTGATTGAGAAATAATCATTATGTTTGACTTTTAGCCATATTATTGCATGTTTTGTCATTTTTTCCAATTTTACACAAAATCCACTACAATTACAGTACAAACGACACCAGCGACGACCGGAGTTGACGATGCATTGCAGGCATTGCTGGTTTGCAGGTAGTTTTGCGGGCTCACAAATTTGATACATACAGTCTGTTTCATAATTATTGTCTGTTCTGCCTATTTGTTGCCAAAGGTTCTTGCAAACCGCACTTGCAGGCAGAGGCGTCGATCCGTTTTTGCTATTTGGGGGGGGGGGGGGGAATTTGAAGAAAAAAAATCCAGAGTGACCACTGAGGGAGCTAAAAGCCGCACATTGGCATGCCCGAAAGTTGTATTATGCGCTCATTGAAAGTGTCTTGATGGCTCGAAGACCTGACTTTGTTGAGTCAAGGGGCACCCACATTTGGGGACAATAATGGGGGTGCAGGGGGCGGAGCCCCCGGAAGCTTTTAGATTTCAGACATTTGCAACTCATATTTTGTGTGCTAAAATTGTATAAAATAGTGAACCTACTCGTAGCGTATTTTTAAAGGGCATAGCGAGGAAAAGATTGAGCCTTGCATGAGATGGATCCACGTGATCCTGTATACTATAGAGCCATCGATAGAGTCTAGGGCATTGAGCTCCCATGAAACTAAGCA